>SNQN01000555.1:99828-110306 GCA_008642245.1 Bassia scoparia
TCGGAAAGCGCCCTTCCACTACTTCCACCTCTCTAATTGTTATGTCTGGCGGTTGAATCTATTGTAGTCGTACTCCCACTTCGTATAAACTTTGTACGGGGTCTCGCTGCCCGGTCAGCGAGTCGGGTCCAGGGGCGAAGCGCCCTGGTTTGGGGGTCGGGGGCCCTTGGCAGCCACGCTTTGGGCCAGGCCGCAAACCACCCATGGGCCGACGCCTAGGCCAGTAGGCGTTTGGTTTGTTTCATTATTTTTTTTTTTTTTTTTTTTTGGACTTTTGATAAAAGGACTTGGACGTGCCTGACCATGGCGACGCGGCCATGGTCCTGGCGCCTAGCCTAGGGCTCAAACACCCATGGTGTTGACGCCTAGGCTTAGGCGCCAGGACCATGGCCGCGTCGCCATGGTCAGGCGTTCCAATTCCTTAAAAAATGCGAAATTTTTTTTAATTTGATTGTTGCCTGGTGGTTGAGGTGGGTGGTTGTAGGCGTGGTGGTGGGGTGGTGGGGGTTGCAAGGGCGTGACGTAGGGTCAAGAACGATGGTGGCAAGGTGGCTTGGTGTTTGGATATATGTTGGGGGCAAGGGTAATATAGGAAGTTTACACGAAAGGTGACTTGATTCTAGTAAAAGTGGACTTCGAATATAATCCCCAAGAAATAAACTATCTTCCAATTTTCAATATTCTTATTAAAAATATAAGGAACTCTTAAATTAAACACCAATAATAATCTACTGTCCCTTTTTTTTTATGTCCAATCAACAATTGAAATGAGCGCATATATATGTAAGCCAAAGAGATCGGATATATAAGTCGAGCTCTTAACTAGGTACTATTAATTAGCGACTAACTTAACCGAGTAACAAAAAAGATCATGTGTATCAACAAGAAGGGTATATCCCAGATCCCTATTCGACCTTCGATTATGGCCTGGTTACTTTATGAAGTTTTCATATGCATGATGCAAATCATATATATTACAATACTTCATTACATAGTCATTTGTATGAGCTATATCACTTATTTTATATTTACCATAAGCTGATTAGGGTCATTTTTGGAACTTTGGATATTTAGAAGATTGAATGATTTTAGAGTTTTGGTTTTATACCCAAAAGCCAAAGGCCATTAGAGGTTTGAGCCGGTACATCAAAACTTCCGTTTTTGGTGTATGGGATTAGTAAAAAAAGTCAACACTCGACATTAAAGACTTTTTGGCAGTGTTTCAGCTCAATGAGTTTTATTAGGTCCAATTATGGTGTGTAAAAACATTATTATGATTCTTGGGATTTGCGGAAGTGCTTAACTGGTATGAGTTGTTGGGGGACGTTTCGAAGTAAAACCCGGGTAATCACGTTTGCTTTGGTGCAGGTGAGGTACATGAGCATCGGGAATAATCAGTTACCAACTGAAAGAATGATTGCCGTGAATATTATTGATAATTAACGTCATATATATACAAGTAAAACCCTAGGTTTAAACTTATACAAAGATATACTAAATAATTAATTAATTAATTTACATAACTAATTAATTTATCTACAAGATTATTTACATAATCTATCCACACCCCCGCGTAAACAGGAGGATCGCGAACGTTGAGACTGTCTCGAAAATCATCAAAATACAAACCCTAGGCAGACCTCTTGGTGAAAATGTCCGCAATCTGATAACGAGATGGAAACCATGTAAAACACGCACTTCGCCCTTTTGCACTTTTTCACCGAACAAAGTGAATATCCATCTCTATATTTGTTTTAGTGTCCTGATGGTGTTACCGGATTACCAGAAAGATAAATGGACTGACATTGTCGCAATAAACGAGTGTGGCCTTCGAAATAAGAGGACAACTGACTTCTAGTCAGAAGGTTTCGAAGCCAACAGACTTCGAAACAACATTCGCACCCCTCGTAACTTCAGCCTCAGCGCTAGACTTGGATTAAAAGTCCGGCTGGACGTCTTAGAGGACCACGAAAGCAAGTTGTCACCAAGAAAAACACAAATAGCCGGAAGTCGTCAAGAGCCGACGGTGTCAGGACGAACCCACCCCAATCCGGCATCGGTGGTAAGAAAGCAGAAGAAGACACAGAGAGACTTATACAAATGCAATCCAGAACCCAGACGTACCTGAAAAGGATACGTCATAATACGCTTAAAGCATTCCATATGGGCAACTGAAGAGCATGCAATAAACAAGCAAGACCTGCTTGAACAGGCATAACAAATCGTTGGTCGAGTAAGAAGTCAAGTACTTGCCAAAGCACCACACAACCCGACGATAAAGTGGTGGATCATCACACACGGCGACTAGTATGCTTACTGACTTACCTTTGGTCAACGAGAGTAAGAGACGGCTACAGTTAGACATGCCTGCACGCGCCAAATGATGTCTTTGAGCATATTTCTTTGTATCGCGACAAAATACAAACCAGTACCATGACGGGAAACAAGCAATCCCTAAGAAATAATTGAGGTCACCCAATCTTTCATCGCAAACTCAGAGCTAAGACAAGAAATAAATGCCGACGCAAAAGACGCAGAAGAAGCAGTCAAAAACGATGTCATTAACATACAACAGAAAGATACGCAGTAGACTCACACCATGGTGATAATATGAAACAAGGATGTATCAGAACTTACCCTATGACAAACCAATAGTCGCCACAAAATCCGCCCAAAACTGCATACCAAGCGCGGGCGGGCCTGTTTCAGACCATAAAAGAGACTTACGGAGAAGAACAGACATGATCCGTCGAGTAGGATATCCCTGAAACCCAAAGGCTGATACATATAACAGATCAATCATCAAGTGACCATAGCAGAACGCATTTTGACACCAACTGATGAATAAGACCAAGACCTGGATAAAAGCAATGCTAAGCAACGTACGAATAGTAGCCGGCTTGACACACCGGACTAAAGTCTCATCACAATCAATCCCCTCCTCGTTGAGTTTACCATCACCAACCAATCGAGCCTTATACGCTCAAAAGAACATCCGAACTTTGTCTTATGCCGAAAATCCACAGGGAACGAATAACATTAGCATTATTAGACGCGGGACCTAACTCCAAGGCATTCTCAATAAGAGCATCATATTCCTCTTGCAACAACATTCCAATTAGGGTCACGAAGAGCAGAACGGGATTTTTGGGTAATAGGAGTAAAGGCATGGGTGTATGTTGAGAGCATGCATATTTAGGGTTCGGGCTTAACAATGCCAACCTTTTACTCCTAGTAGAAGACATGGAGTGATGGGGAAGTGGGCTGCTGTACAGAAGGCCGCACCAGAATGTAGGAGGGGCCGGATAGAGAAGAAAGGAATGAGAGGGAACAGGCCACAGGAGAAAGAGAGGGGGAGGATTGGCCTGGCTGGGAAGCCGGGCTCCAGCACGATGGTGAGTACCCAGTGGGCTGGGAGGAGAGAAGAAAGAGGGCCAGCGGGCAAGGGAGCCCAGTGGACTGACCAGAACCTGAGTTTCTGCTATGAAATGTGCCTAAATGGTTAGGATTGTCCAAGATTGGAATTAGAGTCATCAAGAAAATCATATGATGTTAGGAGAGCGTTATATAGACTATTAGAAAAAGGGAAAAACGATCCATCAAACCATACATGTCTAGAATAATTAATTTTATTACTGGACATGTTGCATAGGGCGGCACTTTAAACTTTTCTGGGAGAGGCAGCAGCAGGGGGTAAGATGTGATCAATAACCAGAAACGCACGACAATGGAGTTGAAAAAGCGTAGACCAATTATTGTAACCAGAGCCCGCATAGTCAAGAACGACGGGAACATGTTGGCGGATGTTCGTGACAAGCGTGGCGGGGTGAACTTTGGTTGTTTCAGAAGCCATGGCAGCCTTGTGAAGTAGAACAGGAAGAAGAAGAAGAATAGCGGAAGAAAAAGAGGAGATCGTAGGATAAGGAAACCTAGACTCGTGATACCATGAAAGAATGATTTGYCGTGAATTATTATTGATAATTAACGTCATATATATACAAGTAAAACCCTAGGTTAAACTATACAAAGATATACTAAATAATTAATTAATTAATTTACATAACTAATTAATTTATCTACAAGATTATTTACATAATCTATCACCAACCTCTACCCAACGAGCTACAAACTTACAAACCTTGTCTAGATCCCGATTTTACATTCACACTTACAAGTTTTGATCACCCGGAACAATATGTATACCAATCAGCTAATTCTAAAAAAAGCTCTAAGCGTTGTGGCCGGATTTGAAGTTCAATCTGAAGGGTTTTGTTGTGTTAAATGATCGTTTTAAACTATCAAATAGCTGTGGCCTGTGGGCATGTATTATCGATCTGCTATTTACCAAACACGTATGTGAATCACTTCATACAATCAAGTAGTCAACCCAACTAATACAACTAGCTAACAACTAATTGCGAAGCAGGGCTTGTATATATGATGTATATTTTATATGAACACGATTACAGTAAATTTACAATGGAGGGGTTAGGGGTATATACAATATACTAGATGTGGTCAAAAGCAACACGATCCGCTAATACGACACGTTATTAACGGGTTTGGGTTGAGGATCTTGACTCGTTTATGTAAACGGGTTGACACGACACGACACGTTTATTAAACGGGTCGGGTTAGAGTTGAGAATTTCGACCCGTTTAAATAAATGGGTTGACACGACACGACACGATTGCACCTAGTTATATGCATTAGTATGTAAAAAAGACGTGACACGCTAACTCGACACGAAAAATGACCCGTTATTAGCGGGTTTGGGTCGAGGGTATTAACCCGTTTAAATTAAACGGGTTGACACGACACGACACGTTTATTGAACGGGTCGGGTTAGGGTTGAAGGGATCCAACCCGTTTATGTGAGTGACACGACTCGAAAATGACACGAAACGACACGTTACCCACTTCTACAATATACTTCATACCTGAGGAATTATAAATGCAGCAGCCTGCTGCATTTATAAATGCACCAGAGGATATTTTGGTCATTTTCGGGTGGGTCCCACGTGACAGTTGGTTGTCAGAAATATTTTTTTTTGTTTGCAAATCAAATTGTGAAACACAAGGATATGCTTAAATGAATCAAGAATATGACAAAATCACATTAATATTGGTGAAAATGAACCAAGGATATGGTAAAATGAATCAAGGATATGACAAAATCGCACTATGATTTTTTTATTTTTATTTTTTTGCAAATCACAAGTATATGCTTAAATGAATCAGAGATATGACAAAATCACACTAAGATTGGTGAAAATGAACCAAGGATATTGTAAAATGAATCAAGAATATGACAAAATCACACTATTAATTGTTAAATAAATAAATAAATAAAAATAAGATGAACAGTAGCATGCAGCAGTCTACTGCATGTATCACGGCTCCTTCATACCTTGCTATCATTCTCCATTAATCGTGATCGTACTTTCGTCTTTTCTGCAATCACTAGTGCTATAAGCACGCGATGCGTGCGGTCAGTTTAAAAATTTATATTAACAAATATTCAATTAGGAAAAAATATGTAATTGGGTACAGTTTCAAATTAACAATGACGGTGAGTTATTATGATTTTCAAATTTTCGATGTAATTTTTTCTTTTCAATTGAATCTTTCGACAAAGAGATTAAATAATTAATTACATTGACATAAAAATAGTAATATTAAAATACATAATAATTTAATAAATATTTAATTCAATATGATTTTCAAAATAATTTGCAATGATTAATTGATTCATRTGAAAATTTTAGTCTATGTAATTGATGTATTTATATTTGAATTTTTTCATACTAATTAATTAAACTTTTTTCAAAATAATTTGCAATGTTTAAGTTATTCAATGGATTAAATTACGGAGTAGTCAATGTAATTAATGTATTTTTATTTGAATTTTTTTACACTAATTAATTGAACTTTCTTTTTTTATTCGTGAGAAAAAAAAATCAGTCGATATACTTTTTTATGTGCTTAGTATGGGAAGTAAAAAAATAAAGAGAATTTATATTTTTTTAAATTAAGGATAATTAAGCCTTTTGCATCATTAAGAGTGTTTACATCTTTTAATAGGGACACCATTGTTCCCCCTTGGCTTATTTAACAGAGAAGTCAGATATGCATCGTTAAACTTAATGCCTAGTCTTCTCGTATAATCTGATACATTAGTAATTTTGTAAATTATGAATTTCATTTGTGTGTAAGTGTGAACTGGGAATGCGCAAATTCTATTATGGTCCCGGGACCATAGTCCTCATCATGGTCCCGGACAAATGTTCATTTCTAAAATTAGAAATGTTCATCTCAACATGTAAAATGTTCATATCTGAAAATGAACACTTGTATTTTCATAAATGAACATTTCTATTTTCGGAAATGAACATTTTTAGTTTCAGAAATGAACATTTGTCCGGAACCACATGGTCCCGAGACCATAATAGACCTATTGGAATGAATGTCTAAATGAAAATTTGACAAAAAGTTTGGGCCAAGTTCTAGTTTATGTTGGGCCAAAAGGTTATAAATATTGTTTCCAGCTGGTTAATGGAATGTATGGAAATCAACTACGGAGTAGCTAGCAACATCGAAATTTTATAGTTTTATCACGAATGTACATACTTCCTCCGTTTTTTATTAGATGACCCAGTTTCTATTTTAGGAAATTTGAAAATAGTTGTCCCACTTTGATTTTTTTTCCCTTTCAAGACATGGGACCACAATAAATTATCATATAATCTCACTTACTTTCTACTTTTTTGGGGTCCACAATCTCTATCTCTCTCATCTATGGGTCCCACATACTTTATTAAATTACCAATCTACTCACCTAATCACTTACACCAATATTTTGCCTCAAAAACCACAAAACCCAAAGTGGGTCATCTAAAAAAAAACGGAGGAAGTATATTTTTTTATTACTTCATTCGATCCGTTTCTTTTCAATGGTAACATTTACTCCATACTAAATTTAGTATTATCAAATTAATAGCAATAAATATTTTTTTTCCTTTTGCATGTTACTTCCCTCAATCCCTTTCCTAATCACATGTCTTATTTTCTCACTCTATCAGTTTCAAATTCACAGTCAAATTTTGCCTATAAATTTGTGTAAACCTCAATATTACCATTAAAAAGAAATGAGGTAAGTATTATACTGTATATGTTTTGGACCACCTGGAATTTATTCAACGTTATAATTAACGAATGTCGTCAAATATTAAGAAAACACAAAATTAAATTATTTGATAAAATAACACGCAAAACATATAATGAGCACACAACGAATATATATACAATTGTGGGACAAATGATGGGGTTTACTCTTGCTTCGAAAAAAAACACTTCTCAATAGACCTGATAATGGATCGGATATCCAAGGAAATATGGTGACATTGTCAGGTCTACTTCTTATATAATAGGTGTACGTGTGTACTTTGTACGTGGCAATGGATCCAGAAAAAAATATATATAAAAAATGTATATTTGAGGGGCCATTATTTTATAATAGGTATAATTTTATTTTTTTTTGTGACGCTAAGAGAGCCACAAGGACGTGGATGTAAATTGATCTCATAATCTTCTGGAACCGGGAGGGAAGTTTTAACCCAATCTCTTATTCTCATATAGAGTTGACAATGAATCCTGGACCCGCTGATCCGTATCCGTTTTACGGATATGAATCCTAAATTTTTGGACCTTACGGATCCGGGTATAATAATAGGATCTAGATCCGTTTACCC
Organism: Bassia scoparia; assembly: GCA_008642245.1. NCBI lineage: Eukaryota > Viridiplantae > Streptophyta > Magnoliopsida > Caryophyllales > Amaranthaceae > Bassia > Bassia scoparia. Next base: position 107,580 of record SNQN01000555.1, read on the forward strand.
ATTTTTAATAAGACATATATTTCCTTTTCTTTTGTGGACTTGTAGTGCGTGTGTACTTTGTTATGTTTTTACTTGTAATTGTTGAACTTTGTGGACTTGTAGTGTGTACTTTGTTTATTTTTTAATTATTGACCCCAAAAAAAATGTATGGAAGGCTTGAATTTATTAAATGTTGTTTTGGCAACTTCAAATAGGCAAAATTTTACAATTATTCGTAGGATCTGTTTTAGATCTGTATCCGTAAGATCCATCGGATATGGATCCTAAGAAAAATATCCGACGGATATGAATCAGATCTGGATCTTTCTCTCAAAAACGGATTAGGATCCGATCCAGATCCGATCCGTTGTCATCACTACTCTCATATAATACAACACCTATATTGTACAACCCCCCCATATTGCTACGTACAATCATCCCTCACGTGATAATATAATGGGTAGCAAAAATCGAGGAATTTGTTTTCTTTTTAAAAAAAATAAATAAAGATAATATAATTAAAAAATAAAATCAAAGCATTGCGTGAAAGATTAGTGAGGGTTATATATTGCTAGGTATCAGGGGATTTTATAGAACAATTTGCCCATATAATAGGTATAGAACTATAAATCGATAGATTGGCATATAAGAATCCTTACAACTCATTTGGCTTATTTGGGCCATCGTAGGCCCATTCTCCTTATTTTGGACCTATATGGATAAAAGTAGTTAATCTAAAATAATTATGACCATTTTTATCATTTGTATCCTTCCTACACAAGGAAGATTTGTGGTCACTCCMACATTTTTAATAATGCGTCCATTATTTTAATAATGGTTTGACATAAATGTTCCTTGAAATTAGGGTTGTTGAATTGCAAAAAGAAATTAGGGTTTTTGGAAAACACTAGAAACGAAAAATTCAGAAATTTACATTCACTTGGTAGTAAAACTCGATCCACCGCATGTAAAGCACCCCCACCACAAAACCAAACAAACGCAAATCCACAATAAAGCAAACAAGAAAGAAGAAACCAGTTGGGGTGCAAGGTTTGCATCATACCATAAGGGATGAAACAAGGCACAAAACAAAGCAAAATCGGTACCCCCGCTAGATCGCAAATTCCATTATCAACAGCACACAAAAACAAAGAGTAAAAGCAGAGAAGGATACGAGAAGCGAACCAGTAATGACGAAGCAATGGGAGGACACAAAACACAAAGCAGAAATTAGGGAGGTAGGTGTAATGAAGGAGTTAGGTGGATGAGAGGAGTGAATACACGCGGGCAAACAAAAAATAAGAAAGCGAGAAGTATAATAATGACATACGGTAATTGTAGGTAAATGCAAGGCTAGTATATAGTAAATACCATTTCAAATGAGAAGAAACTCCCACGTTATAGAGAGGAGGGGGATACCATCAATTATGAGGTATGGTGCACAAAATAGCATAAATGATAATTTTTTTTTTTTTTTTTGCACTTTAGAATCTTCCTATTTTTATATTTGTTAAAGGAATATTTATTTTTCTATTTTCTTTTCCTTATTTTCTTTTGGAAAAATGAAAACTAATAATCCCAACTTTTGGTGGTCTTCAATGAATAATCCGACCCGAACGTTATTACGGAATATACTAAACTTTAACCCCTATCTTCAACCATTATACTAAATGACCTAAACCTGATTAGCAGGTCATTCTACCCCTTTTTTCATTTTTCCTTTTCTTTTTTTTCTCTTTGAACAATTTTTATTTTTAAATTTTTATTTTTATTTTTTTTCTTTTTCCTTCTTCTTCCTTCGGCTACCCAGTTCCCCCTCGCACCGGGGTTGGTTGCTCTGCTCGCGTACCTCCCCTCCTCTTCTCTCTCTCCTCGGCACTTCCCGGCGCTCACCAACAGCATGCGCTGCCTGCTGGAGGTTGTGTGCCCGCGAAACTGTGTTGCTGCTTTCCGCTTGACTACTTGCGTTGTGTTGCTGCATCCCGCAGGCTGCGCCACCCTGCCTTCTCTCCTCTCGCCGTACCTTCCCTCCTCTTCTTCCTCTCCTCGGCACTTCCCGACGCTCACCAGCAGCAGGCGCTGCCCTGAGTTGCTGCTTGCCGTGCTGTGTCGCTGTGCTTGCTGGCGTTGGTGTTGCTGCACGCTGTGCCACCCCCTGCATCCTCTCCTCTCGCCTTCTTCCTCCTTGCCGACCAAGCCAGCCCACACGCTGGTTGGTGCCTGCTGCCCTACTTCTCTCCTCTGTTTCTTGTTCCCTGTTTTCTTCTTTGTTGTTGTTGTTGTTTTTTGTTGTTGTTGTTGTTGTTGTTGTTGTTGTTGTTGTTGTTGTTGTTGTTGTTGTTGTTGTTGTTGTTGTTGTTGTTGTTGTTGTTGTTGTTGTTGTTATTATTATTATTATTTTTTATTAAGTCATTAACCTGGTATTATAGGTGAGGAGAGAGAATTTGTAGGTGAAAGTTAGGTTTTGGTATAATGGTTGAAGATAGGAGTTAAAGTTTAGTATATTCCGTAATAACTCTCAGGTTGGATTATTCATTGAAGACCACCAAAAGTTGGGATTATTAGTTTCCATTTTTCCTTTTCTTTTTCCCATTCACTTTAATTAGAAGCTTTCTTGTCCAACAACAATTGTGTTTGACTTGCATTACAAATCAAAAGAATCCTTTGTGATTCACCTTTCGTTTCACTAAATTTATTATTAAAGGAAAATTTGTAAAAAAAAAAMCYTTTKRAWTTWWTTWWTTTTTT
>SNQN01000555.1:110312-138682 GCA_008642245.1 Bassia scoparia
AAAAAMYTTWMYTTTKRWTTTTTTTTTTTTACAAACGGGGACCTAAAAAATAAAAACTTTGCGAAGAGGGACCTTTGTAGACGTTGACTTGTAGAAKGCATAACTCCTACAAAACAACTCCAAATTATGGAATTCTTGAGCCTATTTCATGTATTATTATGAGATCTACAACTTTTATGAAGGAAATATGCTTCAAAAATTGACGAATGATTGAGAGAAAGGGAGAATAAGAGGCACGCCAAGGAGAAAGGCGAGCAACACCAGCAATAACACGAGAAAAGTCCCTCCTCACAAAGTTTTTTTCTTTTTAAGGTTTCTTTTTTTAAAAGGCCTTTTTCACAAATATTTTAAAAAAGGTCTGCCATTATTAAATTAGTATACCATGTGCAACATTTTTGTAGTACTCCGTAGATAATTTTAAGTGTAAGGACAAAAAATGACATACGGAGTAGAAAAGTTTTAAAAAAAATACCTGAATTAGGATGAATTAAAGTAAATGATAAAATGAAAATAAGAAAAGAAAAGAAAGATTCCTATAAAAAAAAAAATAGAAACATTCTAAAGTGTACAAAGGGAATTTTATCATGGAAAATGATATACACAGCCACAAGGGCTATGTAGGCTTAAAAAGGAAATACAATTTTTAATCAAACATTGATTACATTGATAGTTGTGTTGTTTTGTCTAGTTTTCCTAAATTCTTTCCATTGATAGTATTGTACTAAATTCTTATATGTAGCCCTAACTCCCTAAGGGCCTCTGCCAAAAAAAAAAAAAAAAAAAACTCCCTAAGGGCTACATATAACATTGTCCTTTTATCATTTATGTTATTTTTGTGCACCCTACCTCATAGATGAGTTAAGATCCTCTAAAGTTATACTCCGTAATTTGATAGAGTTGGTGGAGTTCAACAAATCTAGACCTAGCAAATCAATAACTAAATAAAAGGGATTTTCTAAATTGTGCCCTCCAACTTTTYCGGATTCTAATTTGTACCATTAAGTCTCCTTAACTTTATAACCGGTGCTCTTATTTCACTAAAATAAAATAAATTAGTTAACCATGGTTAGTTATTATGGTTTAAAAGGAAAATAAAAAAATAAAAACAAACCACCGCCAACCACCAACCACAAACCCACACAACCTAACAAACCGCCACAACAGCTCGCACCATCATACACACAACCGCAACCAATCCCCTTCCCCTTGCACTACACACAACCACACTCTAACTACTCTCACACCAGTCTCACGACCACTCTACGCAACCAGCCTCGTACCAACTCACGCAACCACCCCATGCAATCAGCCTCACGACCACCCCACGCAACCACTCTCGCGACCACCCCATGCACTAACTACGCAACCACCCTCACGATCACCCCACATACTAACCACGCGACAACCCCACAAATTGAATTGGGGGTTGTTCAGGCAATTGATTTGGGGGATTTCAGGTAATTCAAATTGGGGGGGGGGGGGGGTTAGGGCAATTGATTTGGGGGATTTCAGGTAAATCGAATTGGAGGCAATTGATTTGGGTTTTTTTTAGGGAAATTGAATTGGGGTTTCTTTAGGGCAATTGATTTGGGGGATCTTCGATGGTTGGATTGGGATTGGCGGTTCGTAGGGCTGGGGTGGGTTGTAGGGTGGTTCGATGGGATGGGATTGGCGGTTCGCAAGGCTGGGGTGGGTTGTGGTGGGTTGAACGATGGTGCGATGGTGGTGGTTCACAGGGCGGTTAGTTGATTGTGAGTGTAGAAGGTTGGTGGGTGGTGGTTGTGAGTGTAGAAGGTGGTGGTGGTTTTTTATTTATGATCTTTTTAAAAGTTTGAAATAATAATAGTTAACCAAGGTTAACTTTAGTAACCAAAGAGGGCACTGGTTATAAAATGAATGAAGTTTAGGGGTACACCTTAGAAATCTCAAAAATCATGGGTACAACTTAGAATCCGAAAAAGTTGGAGGGCACAACTTAGAAAATCCCAATAATTTTACTTACGAAAAATAAAAGTAAAATATTATATAATATAAAACTCTCCCTCTCATCAACTCTACCATTCACAACTCTGAAGGATCCAAACACCTCATAGATGATGCTATAGTTTGTAAAATGTTTAGTTGATGTTATTTAGTGCACCCAAGCGATAATGTGTTATTTAAGCCAATTTTGCTTAATAAATATACTTATTCTTTTGGGAAATTCTACGGTATGCCCCTGGAAAATCGCAAATTCCACGGTATACCCCTATTATTTTTTCGGTCTATAATAAATCCCTTAGATGCAATGTTGGTTCACATCATACCTTTAATGACTACCTTTTATTACTTGTGGTTAAGCCTAACTAACCTATGGTTAAATTTTATTTAAAAAAAAAAGAAAAAAAAGAAAGAAGTCAAAAACCAAACGCATTCCATAAAACGACATTAAAGCACAATCATCTCCATTTTCATCCATCTCCATTTTCATCCATAAAACAGTTAACCAGCAAATTTGTTAATAAATCAAAATTCTGTTTTTTTTTGTGTTTTAATTAATTTCTAATTGCTGGTTTAATACTTCTATTCCTCCCAAAAACCAACGCATGAGCAACAGGGGAGTTCTTCTTCTTCTCCAATCAAACAAACCATTAATGGCGGAATAATTAACTTTGTATCTCCTCTCACTTCTCTCACTGTAGCATCTTCGAAGCTGCTCGTCGTTCATCAATGGCGGATTATTATTTTTCGGTCCAATTGTAATTATCTAAACTTGTTTGTTGTAATTCTTTTGTAATTCTTATTGTTATACTTGTAGTTGTAAACTGGTTGATTAATGAATGATTTCAGAGCACATTGCAATTTTTAAGTCAAATTCAGTATGCAGTTTGTAATTAGTAGTTTTTGAATTGCAGTTTTTTGGAATTGCAGGTTGTAGATATGCTCTGAATAATTGTTTACTGTAATTTGCAGTTTTAGTATATGCCTGTGAATGATTCATTGTTGTGAATAATATAAAAATACATCTACTGACATTTGAGTCCAGCAGATATGTTGTGAATTGCAGTTCTGATTGTTGTTATCAGTATGCTTTGAATTGCAACACCTGAACATAATAGCCAATGCAACAACCTGAACATAACAACTGAACATGTCTGATATATTAATAAAACTGACTTCAAAACAGATTAAAAAAACAGATTGAATGTACAGCAGATGCTTGTTCCAAACTGACTTCAAAAATGCGATTAACAAATTGCTTATTTTGCTAGTTCCCTGACATATTCAAACTGAATTGTTCAAAACAGATTAAAAAAAACAGATTGAATGTTAGGTTTGCAAAGTGGCATAAACATCTCAGTAACATTTCATGTCTTAAAGAAGAATTGGCGAAATTGGGCCGACAAATTGGGAAGAAACCGAAACTCAGAACAGGGGATTGGGAGTTTGGGACGAAGGGTTAAATAGGAGAAGTTGAGGGGTTAAACTGAATTAAGACTTCTTTCTTCTTTTTTTTAATTTTTTTAATTAAAATTTAACCATARGTTAATTAGGCTTAACCACAAGTAATAAAAGGTATTCATTAAGGGTTTGATGTGAACCAACATTGCATCTAAGGGATTTATTATAGACCGAAAAAATAATAGGGGTATACCGTGGAATTTGCGATTTTCTAGGGACATACCGTAGAATTTCCCTATTCTTTTTATTGTCAATAAATTTAGATGATTTGAAAAGAACGTAGTCGATGTGAAGACCGATGTCCATTGTACTACAAAACTACCCAAAAAATCACGAAGATGGTCAAAGTGTCAAACCAATTAGCAAAGCTAGGTTGACGACATCACCAAGCCTTGAAKGAAGTCCAATAAAAACACGTTTTCAAAATTCAAAAAGTGAGGCACGAACACAAACGTTCAGAACATGGAGTAATGATCGAAGCACTGATTATACCAACTCAAGGCAGAAAAAAGTGTCGAAATAAAAACCTAGTATAACAGTAGAACCCTACTCAACAATCAAACACTACTAATACATTCAAGAAGATCCATTGATTCAAGATTTTGATCGCTTGAATCTTTCACTCTGATGGCTGGGTATTTTCTCTCAATTTTGCTTTTCTTTCTTTTTTTCGTTCGCAATATTACTTCTACTGCTCACTTCTCAGTACAACTGCTTATTAATTTGAGTAGAATTTATTCCATGTACTTTGATTCTTCATCTTTGTTGAGTCGTTGTTTATTTGTGACCAAGTCAACTGCATATTCTTTGTTTTTTCACTAATCGATTATCTCAATTCGTAATATTCGGCGCTTTTTTTTGTGGGTTCTGCCATACTCAATTTTGCTAATTCTGTTCTTTAATTAGATACTGATAGTTAAACAGTGATCAAGATATGTAAATGGGTTCGTAATGTTTCATCGGAATTTAGGTTATTTGTGCATTTTGATTTCTTTCTTCTTGATTCTATGTAAGTGAGATGATTTCAGTTGCAGGTAGTTTTTAATTGGAGTAAGATAGTACAATCAAGACTATGATTGTTTCTCCTGTAAAAAAATTGAAATTGTAATGATTAATCATCTTGTTCTCGATGTCAATTGAATGGTAAAGGGTTTAACGAAGTGGCTTTAAAAAAAGAAAATCAATGTATTCAACCCATATAAGGGGTGAAGGAAGTCACAAGGTAACCCTTTAGGATTATGATACTCGTGCATTTTGATTAGGAAGTTGACTATTGAATAATTTGGTGTTGTCTCTTTCTAATGAGGGACAGAATGACAGTTACTACATTAAGTGATTAGGGGAATTTGGTTAGAAGTTTGGAAATGAAAATGTAGTTAATATTGACATAACATCTGAAAGTATTCAATGTAAGAGAATAAACGTCATGGTTCTCTTGATATTATTATTAATAAGTAATTAAAAAGTAATGTAACTCTCAGGTGTTGGAAGCTTTAAGGAGATATGAAAGTTGTTTACAAGTGCATTTTTTTTCATTGCATATAATTTCGATGTTAAGGGAAGCAAGTTAAGGGAAAATCGTTTGCGTTAGTTTGGGCATGTAAGACGGAGACCTCATGAGGCACCRGTGCAGAGAGTGGCAAAGTGGGATCAGGGAGATTTTACACGAGGTAGAGGGAGATCGAAAATGACTTGGTGGGAGGGAGTTAAAAAGGATTTGAAACTGCTGGATTTACAAGCGGATGAGACTCTCGATCATAGGGAGTGGAGGAGGAAAATTCATGTGAATGATCTCTCGGAATAATCACGTTTGGTTCATGTTAGCCAGCCTCACTTATGGGATTAAGACTTTGATTGATTGATTGATCGATCGATAATTTCAATGTTGGAAGTTTCTAAAACAATGTCATAGCATCCGATTGGTGAATAAGATTTTACTTTCCGATCCTAAGTTCATGTGTTTGAGGCTTGTTATATCCTTATATCCTATGATGTGAAACCATGCCTAAGCTAGAAAAGGGGATAGCTGAAGGATGGCATGTATTGATGCTTTTAGATTTAACAATTAGTATAGAACTATATATTGATATTTTTCAACCATGTGTTTCATTGTTTCCTTTTCTCCCTCATTCCCACCCCTTCCATTAAAATGGGAAAATGAAGCTAATTCCCCCTTGGTCTTCTCACACTCTTCTTGTCATCAACATGCACTCTTGAGCAATTGCTTCATTTTGTGTCATTGTATCAATGTGAGATTTTCAGCTAAAAGCAGCCAAGACTATTATAATACCTTTGAATTGATATTAGGCTTTCGGCCTCAACATCATTAATTATTAGGTTGTTTGAATCCATCCATTCTGTTCTTTATTTTTTATGAAGTAAGAAGATAGGATTATAAGTTTTATTTTTATGACAGTTTGTGTGAGTGTGTGTTACCTAATGATTTATTTTCTTTCGGCTAGTAGTGTCTCTGTATTGATATGAAAAGTTTAGAGTCTATGCATTGAGTGACTTGAGTCAACTAGTTATATAAACTTTGATTCATGCTAGAGACATACATAGCATGCATCATATGTGAAGTGAATACAATGTAGCATAGCTGGAAACATATAGTAACTTTTCTCCTCATACATGTTTTCTTGTTTGGAGTTTACTGTYATTTATTATTAAATTATAGAAGTGATAGCCTTACCTTTTTGTTCTTTCTATTTGGATCTTGAAATTGTAATTCATAGTAGAAAAAAAAGGAAGTTTGACTTTTTATAACTGGAATGTCTAATGAATTGACTTTGAGTAATACTAAACAATGGAGCTTGACTTGGTGTGTAATTTTATCCCTTAATTAACCTCTTAAAAATTCTATTGCTTAATTAGCTTAATATCTTCCCATGTTTAATGAATTTCTATCAAGAGCTGTGATTGGTTTCCAAATCTTGGTTTGGTTTTATAATTGATTTAACATTATTATTAAACATTATGTCATACACTCATACATCGATATGGTCTCCTGATGCTCTGTCATGAACATCATGTGGTTGTTGTACTAGTATTTGATGCTTAAAAGTTTAATATCAGAAAGAATTCATTTAAGGTTCCCTACTGTACTTATATTGGTATTTCTTGACTGTGTGACGTAGTCGTGCATCACATTCTTGGTTTTACAAGCTCTATTTTTTTTTTTTTCCTGTGCTATGCAGACGTTCATGGCTGGTTGATGGTAACAGAATTGCTACCAAAATACGATGTGCATCGAAGATGTGTGATGTGGGAAGTGTCAAGTGGAAAAGTAATCCAACTAGATTGTGCCCAAGCTGCAACCATACTATTGACAACAATGATGTACGGCATTCCACTTTCTCTCTTGCTATTTAATTTGTTTCTTTGATGTAACTGCTAGAAATGCAGTAAAGCACTACCTGTACTCTAAAGTCTCAAATATCATCGGTAGGATTAAGATGCATTTTTCATTTTTCTACTCCCTCCGTAACGGAATAAATGCAGCAATTGTATTAACACTTTTCTCAATGCAAGATAAGCTAATAGTTGGTTAGGTAGTGAATTAGTGAAATGGTCCCAAAAATAAAAAGGAGGGAAATACTATGGCAAGAAAAGACAAAACAATTAGCAAAAGTGGTCCCAAAAATATGGTAATTTTGCCATTAATAATTTAACAAATGAGGGAAGTTGTACAATTGTTGCAAGTTTTTTATTACACCCAAATATAGAAAGTGTTGCAAGTTTTATGTTATGGAGGGAGTAAAAGATTAGTTTTGAGGTTCTTATCATCATTCAGCGTGGGGCTTGCAACATATGTCTGGCTTTACATTTTAAATTAGCCATTAAAGAATTTATTTCTGTTTCTTTTGCTGCTTAGAATGTATTGGTTATGATTTTTGAATTGACACATGATTTTAGTTTTGTGCTTTCACCACTGATTAATATAATTTATAGCTTTTACATTAGTGAGCTTTAACTTAAGGAGATTGGAGACAGGCTTAGTAGAAAATCTCTTCTTAAGGCAAATAGCTAGAATCTCTAGCAAATTTTGCATGGGTATTATTATGTTTTTGACTTTTTGGTACTATCATGTATGTGACATGTACTTCTTAGAAGTCTGTAGAACAAATTCTGTATTATACTCCCCAGTCCTCACCACACTAAAAGACATTTCATAGTAAAGCTTGTGGTTTGTGTAGCACTTGGTCTGTACTTGTGCTTTGTGCCCCATTGAGCCTGAAGTTTGCTGTAATTCAGTGTGATCAATTTTGTGTGTCTCCCCTTCCACTCATATTTGCATCACTGATTTTTTTGTCACTCCCATCTCATTTATCTCTCGACGCTTAGTAATCTCCTAGCACATCATTAAGGAGCAGGGTAAAGAAAAGGATTATGCGTCATCTGAAAGCTTCGAGTACCTAACATCTGCATTGAGTTTTACTTCACCAATGTCTAAGACAGCTGTGACTTCTCTCTTTTATCTCCTATCTTTCAGTTTTATATTTGTAAGATCTAATAAAATCCGCAGCTTTGAGCCTCAAATAAAATGTTGAGGGGGCTAAAGTTAGTAAAACTATTAACTATGGGCTGGAAAAACTAAAAGAAATTGAGGCTCAAGCAGACCTATGAAATACTAAACTTTTGTGTCTTGTTAAACTTCACTCTAATAAAGGTTTTAAATATCGCATTGCTCTACTTGTAAACTTTCCTCACCTGCCATCTACTACCTCCGCCTATATGAAGAGTAAATAGCAACATAAGTTTTAGTCTATTTTAGTTAAACATTGTTTTTTGCCACTTGCATAACTGCATTGTATGAACTATATTACATATGAAGTATTTACTATTGCTCATCAAACTGCACAATCCTATGAAGATTTAGGATGTATACTTTTCACCTTATAAGAGTTGAACTTAATTGAACTGATTGACCCTAATTTTAAGCGTTGTTGCAAAACGCACCCTTAATCTAGATATCAACATAAGTTTCAGTCTTTTTTAAGTCAAATGCACACAGTTTTTGCCTATTGGATTGTCAAAAACTTGTACGATACCTCATCAAACTTCATGCACATTAATGACTTTGTTAATATCATCCCTTTCATTACTGTACATGGAAATTGAGTGCCTTATTTACTTAGGTGCTTTTGCATTTCATAGCTAAAGTTATCAAGTCGTTGGCTACTCACTTACTTGGTTATATTTAACTGTGATGCCATGATGGAAAGTAAAGTAACACTAGCATCAATATTTTGAAAAATCTGTAAATAGTTTAATATGAGTGACGAGTCACGAGTCACCTATGGCTGCTACCCCTTGGTAATTGGTGATTTAGCCCATGTGTGGACTATGTTTTGATTTTCTTTGTTTGGACATTTTGGACACTATGTAGAACTATTTTTTTCTTCACTCTCAGGTAGCTCAGGAGTGGCCAGGATTACCAAGAGGTGTAAAATTTGATCCTACAGATCAGGAGATAATGCAACATTTAATAGCAAAGTCTGGTACTGGAGATGAGGCACCACATCCTTTCATTGATGAGTTTATCCCTACTGTTGATGAAGCAGATGGAATCTGTTACACTCATCCTCAGAATTTACCAGGTTAGTTGGAAGTTGCAATTTATATATCATATTTGCTGCTTGGATTTAGTAAGCGAATTAACTTTTCAAATGATTGAATAAAGGTGTCAAGCAAGACGGATGTGCAACCCACTTCTTTCACAGAGCTATTAAGGCTTACAACACAGGTACAAGAAAGCGTCGAAAAATTCATGGTGATAATTCAGGTGATGTTCGATGGCATAAAACTGGTCGGACCAAGCCAGTTTTGCTTAATGGGGTGCAAAAAGGATGCAAAAAAATTATGGTTTTGTATGTCAACACGGCAAAAGGTGGCAAACCAGAGAAAACAAATTGGGTTATGCATCAATATCACTTGGGTACAGAAGAGGATGAGAAGGATGGAGACTTTATTATTTCAAAAGTTTTTTATCAGCAGCTGCAGGTGAAACAAAGTGACAGGACTGTAGGTTATATCTCGGATGTGGCAGATGACATAGCTGTTAAAGCAGATCCTGTTACTCCCAAACCTGTGACTCCTGAGCCCCCTCGAAATGATAGGCTACCTGACCCAGGAAATGGGACTGCTCCCTCTTGCATTGACTATGGTGTACAGGTAATTATAGTATCTTCTTTTCAAAAAATTATGCAATCTTATGCAGTCATGCACAGCTAGCTGGGGTTTTAATCCTTATGTGTATAGATGCTTTTTTGACATTACAGGTCTTCATAGTTGACAAGGAAACATTCTTAAGCTAATTACCATGACATATTGGTACATCTGCCTGTTGATGCTTATGCAGCAATTATTGCTACAATACTTTTAGGCCAATACTGTGATCTAGCATGGACGTGGATCCAGTTGCTTCACCTCTTACTGTGTTTTTCGCCAATTACTCTACCTGAACAGATGTCTTTGAATGGGCTGTTTGTTGCTTTGCCATAAATTGATTAATGTTTAAAGTTGTTTTTTTTGTTTGTTGTATATTTACTGTGTCAATGAAAATTGTATTGATATGTATGTTAATTTATTTCTTCACAGGGTCATGGCTTAGAATTTGAGCAAGACCATGACATGGTAGTMGGTGATGAAGGGCTGCCTCCTGAACCAAGCATATCAAATGACGATTATAACACTGTGTCTGTGCATGAGAATTATACTGATCAAGTAGTGGAACACAATGACAACCAGGGTGGCGAAGTAAATTGGTCACAAGAGCTGCTAAATTCCCAACAACTTGTGGATGGAATATCTCTGTGTGATGAATTACTTCAAAGCCAATCTCCAAACAGGGATGATAATGCAGATGATGTTGTGAAGAAGAGATGTGTTCTTTCAGAGTATGCTCAATTAGGACCTGAACACCTAAAGAAAGATCTGGAAGAGTGTCAGGATTTAGTCCTCGATTGTGCAAACATAGATCTAGATACACCACCTGATTTCAGACTAAGCCAGCTGGTAAGTTTGGGTAATATTTAGTCATATACGATATTTCCTCTGTTTAATTATACTGGAATTTTGAGTACGAAGTAAAATATGAAAAAGAATGAAGTTAACTCTTATAATGGCTTAGGGAATAGGCTTTCATATGCTATGCAGTATATAAGAAAAATAATACTTGTAATTATGTGGTATCTTGTTGATTTCATTCTCATATTGTCAACCTTGCGAGTCAAAGTGTAGCAGCTAACGTATTATCATAACCTTTTAATTTGTCTATATAGGAATTCGGATCACAAGATAGCTATCTTGCCTTTGGCGTAAGCAAGGGGAGTGACTAGAGATGGAAGTTCCATCACGCTCAAGGAACTTTTTGTCTAAATTCCGCAAGGGTCCATGGCTTAATATCACTCTAGGTTTTGTCTGAGGCATATCTACTAATTCTTTTGGAAACCTTATACAAAGCTTGGTTGTTGGGTAGATTAAATGTATAGCCCTCCATTTTGATCTTAGTGAGTAGGCTTATATATGCAAGTCGTCATGATTACGTGTAAGTGCGATGATACTTATTGCTCAATGAGGATCCGAACTTGCTTACTTGATTCCAAAAACAGTGTAACGTGAACATGTTTCGATGATATCTGAACAAGTTTCGTTATCTTGTATCTATGTAGAAACATCAGATGAAGTATATGGCAGTGTGTGATTGGTTGTGTAGTTTGTAAATGTTAGCCTCTTTCATTTAGACTCATTCACGGTTGATTATCCGAAAGAGTTAGAGGTCGGGTCTTTAGTGAGGCAGGTGGGTCATATTTCGTTATGATGTTCTGGCGTTTATGAAACATTCATGCAAGTTAGAAGATGTTGCAAGTTGGAATGAAGTTAACTCTTGTAAATGGAGTGAAGTGAATGGAATGAATGGACTGTTCTGGAGGATGTTGAGTCCATCTGTCCACTTTGCTAGTAGATGTAGACTGAATGAAAAACACACTGATATATTGGTATTGCCAAGGGACAACCAGGTTTTTGCGGAGTAGGTTTTATACTCAACCTTCGTGTCCAAATCTGATTGGTACTTCGTGTTTTCGAGGCGTCGTTTTCTTTAATTATTTTTATTTAATAAGTTTAAATCATTAATCAGGTTGCATCAGTTACTATCAAATGACTCATCTTCCAAGTCACAAAATAAACACATGAAGGAAGGTTATGGAGCCTTTGGTTCTTGTTCGTTCAATCATGCATTATGGACTTTATGGTCCATTGTGGTTTGTCTGTTTAGCAATTTTTCCTATGAAATTTAGACGCAACAAATGTAGATTATATGATTACACAATTACTTGTACGAAATGCTCTAACTGGATTTGATAGCTTGAATCGTACCACTCGAGAAAAATGAATCCGCAGATAATTTTATATGTGAATAGAAAAGGTGAATAAAATTAGATTTAAAAATAGAAAAGATTATAAATAAGATAAACATTCTGGAATAAATCATAGATTAACTATCATCTTTTAATGGACCGTAGTCATTTGGCTTTTTTTGACATAATTTGTATGAAGGCAAATATTTTTTTTGGTGCATCCATTTGGGTTAATTCGGATTCGATAATCAGTTTTAGGTAGTTAGGTTTCAGTCCCCTCCCTATTGTTGTTGCGGGAGATCGAATCCAGATTTTCACTACCAAGTGAGTCATCACTACACTAACAATCAATTGGTTGCATGAAGGCAATTTGAATCATTATAAAAGGGTGATTTAGAATAGAGATGGATGAGTAAGAGAGAGATGACAAGAAATTCTCAGTCTAGATGAAAGAGTTTTCATGAAAGTCGGAAAAGATTGCTCATGGGCCTCCTACTAACTAAAATGTGATCATTATTTTCATTGAATTTGAGTTATATTTTTCACGAATGGAAACAACTGGTTGATCCTCCAAAAAAGAGACCAATCATCCATAAATCAATAATTAAGACTTAAGAGTAGTACTATGAAATGTGAATGCATGACTTAGTATACAATAGTGCTTAATTGATATTATTAGGTTATGTTTACTTTAATTGAATTGAACTGAATTTAATGAAATTAAACTAAATTGAAAAAAAATTATTTATGAACGAGAAAATTTGATTATAAACTGAATTAAATGGAACAAAAAATAAACAGAAAATAAGCTGAAATAAACGTAGCCTAGAATGAAAAACATTGCATAATGGGACCATGCTAAATGTAGCATAAGGATTAATGGCAACAAAACAATGAAAATGGTGGGTGGTAATGACTAAAGAGGGTGAGGTGAGTAGTATAAAGAAGAGAAAATGCACGTGGGATGGATAAGGCTGACTGGGGGCTCTGTCACGCTCTTGTCTACTTGAGGTGGCGATTGATACATTGTCTGCTATTTCTTCCGTTTCAAAAAAGTGGCAACAAACTCTCTTACCAAAATTATTCTCTTTAYCAAACAYCAYATTTAGTGGTTTGACTTTATCAAACCTCTAAAAGCCCGTCAAAACTCTATSGCCCGTTTGATTGTTGGTGGTAGATGGTGATAATGAGAAYRAATTTGTGTGTAAATTTGTGAAGAAATATRATRTTYATTCCCATGGTAATGRAATTTCGTCCMAAAAAGTCCAATTTTCTTCTTAAATATTCATTCTCACTCAATATCACTCCCCCAAGTAGTAATGAATAATGAGTAGTAATGAAATTCCTATGAAATTGTGTCTTTTAAGAGAGAAAAACATAAGTTTGAGATAAGATTGTTTCTCATGGAGATAAAGTTGTGMGCAATTTCATTTTTCATAATGATTTTGAGARTTTTTCCCTATTTAAATTATACTAAAAAAAATAAAAATTCATTTTCATTCCAAACATTTARTCCTAATAACCAAACGGAACGCATGTGCCAAGTGCCAACCATCYCCATTGTTAAATCAATTTCTTAAGATACATGAAAATTTGATTTATTCCCAGTTTTTTGAAAGAGAAGAAGTACTTCTAAAGGTCTTTCTTTCATSAATAATGCAACACATTCTTAATTTCTTACCATCTTTCTTTGATTATTTGCCTTGTTCACCTTCTCTGCTAGTTTTGGCCCCACTCTTTTTGTGTACGTACGTACATGACCTGAATCATAGCTCGGATGTGTACTGGTGCAATCTGCTTGCAGACGAGTACACTATACTCTTCTATAAGGGCCTGCTGGACGTACTTTGACTAGTTGCTCGTTTGACCCAACCGTGAACTATGTACTTCGTATTTTTTTTGGAAATTCTACATGGTGACCCTAAATTTTATCGTAATTTATACGGTGACATATTAAACTTTTCTATTTTACATCATGGCACTAAGTTTTTTTATTTATTCTACGCAGTGGCATAATTAAGCCTTTAATCTAATCATTTAAACCCTAATCATATTTTATTAATCATTTTAATTGTAATTACTAACCTACCCATAGCCCATGTCTTTCCATCAGCTAAAATATAATGCTACTGTGAAGCTAATCTTTGCGCTCTACCTCCATACTCAAGCTCACTCGGTTCAATATCGAACGTTGTGTGTCTACATACAATTGATTATAATGGAAAACATTTTAATTTGTTTAAATTRATCCAATCATGATATGTTTTTGTATTCAAATTCATTGGCTACCTACCTTAGATTTGCCCTTTTTTCTTTTAATTTTTATGTCTCTTTCACAGCTAAGGATTGTTTATATATGTTGAGTATTTCCATGTCCCACATTGAAGAAATAATAAGCAAGAGTTGTATTATTGCCTTGCTCATAAGTCCTTGTAAACTCAATTGATATGAGACTTTATTTAGTAAGGTGCGCAAAAACAAGAAATATATATATATGTATGTAACATAATTAGTCAAATTAGAAGTCATTTTGAATAAGATTAAGAAGCTTGAAGCTAATCATGCAATAGGTGCTTGAAAAAGGGGGTAAAAAACCTACTATAATTACAACTTTCAATCATTATGAACTTACCARCTATGCTTTTCTCGCAATCCTTTGGAATATAATCCATCTTTCTCAGCATGCTTTTGTTATTGGCTTATTTTATTGTAGGAATTGCAATAGTAAACCACGGCATGATGAAATGAGATCTTAGCACTAGGTTATTGTGATCTTCTTATTGCAATATTAATTTCTTCTTATTGTTTGCCAATACACTTTTTCGACCATAATCTGATAGAGAATATATACTATTACAACAAATAATGACAGTAAAACGTTGGGTTCGAATCTTGTTGSAAACATAATTTTAATAATCCTATCGTTGAATAGTTAAAAGTGTAATATTAMATGACACCATTGCTTGCATACATGACAAAACTATGATGAAAATTAATGCTTMTGTGGAAGGCTTACATAGMGCATGTACGACGCTTCATACACCTTTCAATRTATTGTATAGAGTGCTCTTATCAATTTACTTATAAGCCAAAACATACAAGACACATAAAGCAAGCAATACATATTGGATTAGAGAGCCCACATTCTTAATCACAATTATCCACTTTAATGCATGCCTAAAAGTGCACACTTAAAACGCTATATAGCTCTAATCATAACCTATAAAAGAGTTGATCAGTCTTTGAAAGTTGACTAATCTTTAATCCTTTAGATGAWAACAAAAGCTTGTGGCTTGTGAGTGTATATTAGTAAGTGATTAACTGTTTTAAACTTTTAATCACGCCTATATCTTATCAAATCCTAATCAAGATTCTCTAATATGATTATTGGACCTACAAGATCATAATACATGATTGATTAGGGGAAATTAATCTTGAATTTTATTAAAACAAAAGCAACCAAATCAACTACCAAGTATATATTTGCCACTTTCTCATCTAGGTCTAGTAAATCTCTTTGCTATTTTTTTTCCATCAACTTTTAATCTATACTTTACATTATAATAATGGTCGATTCCTGTTAAATTGAAAACGAAATGGAAAAAGRAAGAGAAAATGGAAATTTTTAGTTGATAGCTTGATAGTAGTAAGTTACTAACTTACTATGAACTTATATAAGTAGTTGCATACTTGCATTGATTAAAGAGTTGCCCGTTGTTAATACTCCGTATTTATTTGGTCAAAGTTATTTTTTTGGCGTGGTAATTTATACTGTTCGTGCAATTTTCCAATTTTTTTCATAAAATTTGTAAAATGCATATTTTTTGTCTATATTCCATCAAGTCATGTGAATTATTTTATTAATGGCGAAATTCATAAATGGTAATGATAAATTTGAATTGAAATGGCGGTTGAACAAACCAAATCARACTAGATATTGAGATATTCAATTYTAAGGGTTCGTTTCATTAAGTGAACTGAAAATAAGCTAAAGTAAATAGACCCTAACTATTTATTAAATTTTCGGTGTTTTTCATAAATTTAAAATTGGACTACCGATGAAAGTAAAACAYATTTAGAGGCTTATTGGATAGAGCCATAGAGGTACTCCGTAAATAAAGTTCGAAATGCGAAAGATTTCAAATATTGAAGGATAATTCAGTTGATTTAAATTTCTCTTAATTCTAAGAGATTTTGAGATCGATTTTCATCTCCACCATCATATCGGTGGAAAAGGTCGGTTACTATATGAGCATGGATTTAGGTACCTCTTGATCTCATATATACTTAGTTCGGTAGTCAAAAAGAAGCAAAACGGCATTAATTATGAATATAGATGAAGATACCCATGTCAGACGGCTTTCTGTTTAACTTATTCTGATGCTTCACCAACGACCACTTTGACTATATTCCCCACCAATACTCCTACTACTGTAGTAAATATTCTCTCTCTCTCTTTCTCTTTCTCTTTCTCGTGGTTGAAAAACAAAACGTAAATTAAATACGTAGTACGTGATATGTAATGCGGTAATAATATACTCGTAATTAATTCCATACTATTATTTTATGTTCGTATCATTTCATAACCCAACACTAATATAAGTATATGTGAAGTCTTGATTTGATTACCGCAGGAAACATAAGTATCTTTTAATACGATTGTTAAGGCCCAACTTCCCAACATCAAAATCTCAAAACCAGGGCTTCTGGTACAACGACTAGAGTATTGCTGTATTCAATTAAGGATCATTGTTCTCTTCTCCTAATAATAAGTGGCCATGAGATCAAATAAACTTCTTAATTACTTGCATTGAGGGTCCGCAAGAAGCTCGGGAATGATTGACGACCTCTCTTTAAACCAATCGTTATTAATATACGTGATTTTCTCTCTTGTTGTAAATAAGTGTATGTGCATACATATGTAAGATGTAACTCTTTAGGATATGTTTTGTTTTCTTCAACTTATATCATACAATTTCTGTAATCCATTCAAATTATTCACAAACCAATATAAAAGAAAAACAAAATCAATTAAATTAATACGTCTATATATATATATATGTATGTATATATTAATATATAGATAGTCGGGTACAACCATTAAATATGACGACGGGGGCACAATGTTCCCCAGCCCCAAATAATGAAGATGTACCTTGCGATAAAACATAGAGTGAAGGAGCATTTGCAGCAAGGTATATTGATGTAGAGGTGAGTAGGAGCAAATCACAAATGTGTATAAGTTTGTWACCCTAATTGGCTATTTGACATAGTGGCCGACCCATCTTGTTGGTGGGTGATACCTACACTTGTATTAGGATAACGTTTTTCTTCTCCTCTTCTCTTACTAAATGACAAATACTATTCAATAATACACTCAACTATACTTTATACGACTAGCATATAATCATACTTTTGAAGTATATACAAATACAATTATGCATGTAATCTTCTTTCTAGATATCCCCTTTTTATAATCTTTTATTCAATGCTATCGAGTTTCAAATGACGGAGACTTTTTAGGTTTTTTTTAGGGAACCATCGTTGTTTTTTATTTTGGGTAATTTAATACATATATAATACGTATGTATAAGTGTATATATACTATTGTGCATATGGGTCGGATTGACATGAGTTGAGCCTGTTGTTGACACAACATGAGCAACACGTCAATCAGTTATGAACACTCTGTGAACAACATTTTTGTAAACGTTAGATGAGCAGAATTAACACACATGTAAAAAAAATTAGAATGATTGTCTTAGCTTGTGTAAGCAGTTAAAGACAACACGCAAGCAAGGCACAGGATGAGGTTTAGCTTGCTGCCCTCTACGTATATACAATATACTTTAATCATTATTTGAGTTCATAATTTTTACATCCGGGTAAATATAAGATTGCTAACTTGCTATCATGTGTAATAATCCTCTCATCTTTCAATTCATGTGCGATTTAAAATAGGTTAGTTCTCAACATTTCAATATTGACACATACGTGACAGTCTATATTTTATACTTATACATTATCCACGTAATAAAGGGCAATATAAAAATGACAATAATTAAGTTAATTGTGCAACGAAAAGCGTAAAATTAAAGAGATACAGTATTTGGAGAAGGGATTTATAGATGAAGTAGAGGAGTAGTGAGGTGGTCCAGGTGGGGCTGTCTGTTTGTTAAGAGGGCATTGCAGCCTTTTGATGCCTCTTGAAAGCTTTAGTCAAGGGCATAGTGTATTCTTGGACCACCCAATCCCATTCAATTCTTCCTATAAGAATCCAAGCCCTTCTTCATTCAAACCTCATCAACATATCTCTCATCTCTTGCATTTTCCCATCATAACATACAAATACATTCATCAGTCTCTCAAACTAAACATTATTCGATCATCATCATCAACTACATCAATTAATCACTTGATTAATCTCATATTATCCAAACTATAACATATAATAATAATAATAATGAAGATTAGCAGTCAAGCATGGGAGGAAGCAAGAGGAAGTTCGTCAACGTGGACTCAGTGGCATGGTCAGAGAGCAGAGAGCCAGACTTTACATCATCAGAAGATGTGTTGTTATGCTCTTTGTTGGCATGAATGAATCACTTCACTCACTACATCTTCTTTCCTCTTCTTCTTCTTTTTTTAATCAAAAATGATAGATGAAACCTTTTTTTTTATAGGAAGATTAACAAAGTAATCTTTCTTTTTAATTATTTATTTATTCATAATGTTAATCGTATATAGTAAATAAAGTAGCTACTATTTAGTTCAGATTAATTAATTAGATGTTGTTGGAGAGAGTTTTGACACAATTTTGCGCTCTTCTGTCTTTTGTATATTGAATCAATCATCATAATCAATAGCTTGAACATCAATCAAGATCCACTTGTTATATTATTGTTTATTACCATCTGATTATTGGCAATTTCTTTTTCTTTTTTTTTTTAAGTTCTTTCAATTTTGCAGCAGATTATATTCTGTGATCAATCATGTCTTAAGTGGTTAACTAACTTTTGAATTGAAGTGGGTTGTCATCAATCTTGTCACTTGTCACATTGAGTCGGTTGTCAATGGTGATGGTGCGCTGAATTCTACAATAGACTTTACAGGTTTCCTCAAGTCAAAACTGGATAAATTTCATGTTTAATCTCATAGAGATTGGACATAGATGTATATATTATTATACATGTCATCTGATGAACATATGTATGTTTTGTTATGGAGCAAAAATACACGATATAGACGAGATTTGATCACATAGACGAACATATGTTACTCTAAAGTGGATTTGTGATGAGTTTTTGTTTAGATTGAGGGAAGTAATAAGAAGGTAATCGTATATAATGTCATATTTTTAATTACACAAACTTATTAGCTTGCTTCAATGAACATATAATGCAATGTTTTAATAGACATTACACTCCATTCCAACTTACTGTATCAAAGATGTAGTATGATTGTCATATTATTCCGAAAATAATGTGCTTGAAAGTTCAAGTAATCCATCACAAAAAAAAAAAAAAAAAAAAAAACACGATTTTTATAAATTTCAACCCAAAATTGGAATACTATGTGAGAGAACTTGCTGGAACATGTGACTGATATGGACGGAAATTTAATTAATGAAATAATATTACTGTATAAACTTGAATTATTATTAGATGGAATTCATAAATAATGCATTATATGACTCAATTCTAAATTTCTAATATCCAATACAGTTGAAATAGCTCAGAACCTTGTAAGGAATTTCTTGTTGTGTCAGGAAATTGAAAATTAATCAATGCCAATCATTTGAATATTTTAATAATTTTTTCTCCTCTATTTTTGTTGCAATTTGTAATAATTAAGTTGAGAAAGGATGCAAGTTTTAAGGAGGGGAGAGAGATTTAGATCGAAAGAAGTAAAGGAGACACTCGTGCGATGAACAGATAAGTAGAATATCGATTTCAATTCTATATTAGAAAATAATGTTGCAACTAATTAATTTGAAATATATATCTAATAAAGATCGAGATTGTTGAAATTGAGATGAAGTGGAGGAAATGTGACATATTGCATAAGGATTTCATTATCATAGCAAAATAAAGTTTTATATACGAAGTATACAATATGTTATAATTAAGAAACGGAAAAATATTTAGACTCAAACCCCAATTAAGTCATCGGAGTATAATATATGCCACTAGTTTCCTGATCTTGTGCTCCTCCCATGTCAAAAGAGAAGCAAACTTCAATAAGTTCCTATTTTGATCCTATAAAATATCCACTCCTCTGTTATCTCTTATAAAAATATTAAAAAGGTTCTAAAAACTCGAGRCATGTRGTGYAYCTTAAAAATTATTGTGCATTATATTATAGTGAYCGTTTTTATCAATGTAATAACTCTTTATAACCTTTATATTAATATAGTGATGAATAACTAAGATTATTRGTTACTACGRAGTATATCGTTTACAAGGGTCWTTATACTTTGATGCAAATAGAATAAGGTTATTATACACAACGGGTGCAACTAAGTTTTTGCCAAAAAAGTTAGGCTGTCATTAATATTGATTGAGCTCAGGTCATTTCTTTGTTGCTTCAGTCTTCTCCTTAATTCATTATAAAGTTGCTTTGTGTACGTATGATTAAAGTTAGCATATTTCTATAATTACGCATTACGTAAATATTTCAACAAATTATGAAAAAAGTGATATGGTAATTTGACTTGCCAAGTGATTCATTGAGGTACAAAACCTCTTGTGTGAGGTGGAGCCACACCATACTTTTAATAAAACAATTAGTTTTAACTTTAACTCYAAGTAGTTTTAATTAAGATAACAATGTCAAAATAATGTAATCACAATTCACAAATGTGCTATTACAATTTATAAATAAGTGACAATTTTATGGATCTTGTAGAATAATTCGTACATATCTATAAGAATAATCTTAAGTTAAACAGAGGTACATTGTTGCTGCCATGTCAAAACTTATAATGTGTCCACACTTGTCAACATATTACATGTAAATTAAGCGATTGATCACTAGATAAACGTTATAGTATAGAACATACACATCTTTACATTCATATTTGTTTATGGTAAGATAGACTAACATGCTCTAACACAATATATAGACTAGACACAATAGACATTTGTATGTGGCATGTTTACCATTACTCGACTTAAACAGTTAAATATAATGTACACCTTTTAGTTTTTCATATCGTACATAGCACGACTCAGAGAAGGTATTTATATATATAGTACTCGTAAAAAATTTTAGCCGAAACCCACAGACATGTTTTAGTTTCGACACTGAGGGTGATATATGGAACAGATGTATGGCTCACTAGATGAAGGCATCAAAATAAAACAGAATGCAAAACGAAAGAGTTGAGCATGCATTAACTTGGAGAAGGGTGGGAGGTGGAGTGCAAGATACCCTAAACTAACATGGAACTTCAACTTTAATATAGTACAAGAATTTAATTTAAACCCTGATTTGCAGATTAATTAAACATTTTTTTTAGTCAGATTGAACTGTCTATTACAGGGTTTTATGTATAAATTACACTTATAAATTGCCAGTTTTTTTCTCAATAGAACAACGTAGTCAGAATTGCACGTGAACATCTCGTGATTGACACATCTTTCACTTTGATGCACTCATAATAAAAGGAAGAAAAAAAATTGATATCTCTTCAAAGTTTTGAATCCTATCTCTATAATAAAAAGAAAGGTTTGAATCTAATAATCACCTGGTTCATTCCTATTAGTAAATCCATTAAGACAGATATCTGTATTGATTAGTTGAAACGTAATTGAAGATAAAATTGACGAGGAGTGGACAAAGATGATAAAAAAAAGAATGTTACATTTGAGAAGCTTTGATTATAATGAAACTATATATTTTTTGATAACTTTTGATAAGGGTACAAACAAGGGATTTTGTTCCCGTAAAAAAAAGGTGGGGATTTTTAATTTTTACATTCCTTTTTCATCGTTGTTCGTTATTGTTAGTTACCTATATAGATGGTTACTAGTTTTTAAGTTCACATGATGCGTGTTCTTAGGCTTATGAAAATTGTATTTCATCATTAAAATAATTATAAAGTATGTATCAAAATAAAATATTTATAGTAATTAGCAATACAATATTATGGATTATCTGTAATTGTTCTTTTTTTTTTGAATATGATGAATTTAAATAAACCATTATAGCTTCAATTCATGTCTTAAAACTTTAGTTCTATTAAGTACATAAAATATAATTTTCATTTTTAATCACAATAATAAGAACAATGATAAATTTAGACGCATAGAGGGTATAAGAAGACTTTCATGAGGGACACCATCTTCTCTCCCCCCCCTTATAATAGGAATAGATCATATCCATTCATATGAAATGTAAGAAATGTAAAAGATAATGATTTGATCACTGATACTAATTTAAATTATGAGAATTTTTAACATAACTTTATGGCTATGTTTAAGAAGCTTAAATGGAAATAAAATATAATAAGCAAGCTTAATTATCTCATAATAATGTGCAAATTTTTCTAAAACTTATAATTATTTTTATGTTTAGAAATAGAATTTAATGCTAAACATAACCCCTAATACTCCGTATCATATCTATACGTAGGTGGTTAGCTTTGGACTTGTGTTGTTCACTTTATTAAACGCATACATTGTTCGCTGTTATAGAGTCTAATATCTCTTCCCACAATTGACAAGGCTAATAAAGATACGTTATCTCGATTACAATGATTTGCAGGAATATTCTATACTATAATTTTTCCAACGAGATTTATTCACAAATATGTTGTGATTGAATCACTAACAAATTTTATACACAGTCTGTCATTTTAAGTAACACTCTGGATTTATCAATATGGCTTATTGGTTCGACACGAAGCCATCACATGCTATCTTTTTCAGTATTTAGTCTAAATTTCTTATAAATAGCAAAAAAATCACGGCCAATAGTAAAATACCACCTTTTAAACCTTACCATATACGATGTGCTTCTACGTAGTAATATTCGTTTGGAGGATGGGCATATGCAGACATCCGAACTGAAGTTGAACTGACCCAGTATATCCCAACATCAAATACCGAAGTAAGATTCTTAACATATAAAAATTAAACTCACGTTATCACAACAATCATCACATTATTAATACTTCATCATAATTTTAAATAGCAAATCGAGTTTAGAGTAGAAAGAACTCTATAGGTGAGGCAAACAGCAAAAGGAGCCAAAGCTAACCAAACGTGGGCTGTTGACGATTAGCTTATTTTCAGTTCAGTTCCGTTCAGCGTCCATCAGGTTCAGTTTTAGTTTCTAAGCGCCACATTTCTTCTTCATGAAATATTCATTTAGCTTCAGTTCCATTCAGTTTAATTGCACTTTAGTTGATTTAGTTAATGTAAAACATGCTCGAGTGAGTTAGAATAAGACGTGACGATGCAACGAGAGAGAAGTCTCCACGAAGCACAAAATCGAATAGCGCAATGCGCCAAAATGATAGCTTGATCATCCAAACCAACAAGACCAAAATGGTCAAAATGTACACTTTTCCAGTTCGACTTATGGTCCGTGCATGCATGCATGGCCTTCGTGCTACTTAGACCAGAATGTATAATTTCAAAGATTTCAAAGTCTTAAATCCGACATTAGACGCTCCAAGTTACGAGCATACATCATACATGCTAGTGTGTAGAAACCGGGAATCGATCAWAACAATATGAATCCGATACGGTCTCAGATGGATGTGAATTTACGTACGCTCCAAGTATAGTAAGATGAAATACAGTAAATTTGGGGGACAAACAAAATCTAATTACTGTATTGTCTAAATACATATTGACTTTTATTCGATAATTTTTCAAACAATAATGGAAGAAAGAAGGGACATTATTTAAGTAAGAAACAAAAGGTATACTATAAAGCATCATTTTTAAATGTAATGTGCCTATAACTTTAGTGAGCAAAAGAGGGAGCTGATAGGAGTGGGAGATAATATCATAATAGCAGGTAAGAAGAGATAAAATGACAAGAATGATGATAGATTTGGAATTGAATACACAWAAACAAGAAGCAGCACTAACTGTATAKGACCCAACAATGGATGGGCCAATCAAACACATCTCATWAAATGGGCCCCACACAGTTAGCAAATGGGTTAACACTCAAAACATGTCCAAAGCCTAACACCAAAGTGAGCACATGTGGTAGAGGTGGTTGGTGCAGTGGTCAGTGGTCAGTGGTCAGTGGTCAGTGGCTTTCTCATATTTTTCCAAATGTGTTCATTGAACCAAACAGCATACTTCTTGTATTTTTCAACAGACAGATTTTATGACACTTCTTAATCAGTAGGGCTCCACTTCCTCATTAGTCTTGATATTTTTATCAACAGTCTTGACAAATGAGTTATTTGCACTAGGTTCATTGGTATCATTTTCGGCAATCGACATCTAGTTCGATTTTGGGCTAAATTAGTCACCGACTTCGCATTGATGCAACCTGTATTGGATCAGTAACGTTTTTNTGGTCAGTGGTCAGTGGCTTTCTCATATTTTTCCAAATGTGTTCATTGAACCAAACAGCATACTTCTTGTATTTTTCAACAGACAGATTTTATGACACTTCTTAATCAGTAGGGCTCCACTTCCTCATTAGTCTTGATATTTTTATCAACAGTCTTGACAAATGAGTTATTTGCACTAGGTTCATTGGTATCATTTTCGGCAATCGACATCTAGTTCGATTTTGGGCTAAATTAGTCACCGACTTCGCATTGATGCAACCTGTATTGGATCAGTAACGTTTTTYTWAAAAAAATCAAGATTAACAAATCAATTTTTTTTGAACGAAAATAAATCAAACTTTGAGTCTTGGTTAAATGAATGAATTGGGGTGTCATTGAACACGAGTACTAGTGCTTCAGATCAATAAAGAACTTATGCAGAGAAATGATATTCAACAGATTGCAGTAATGTAGATTAAGGAAATGCATGAGATTGAGACAACATATGCAGGACATGTTAAACTTATGCAGAGGAATAAAACACAGCAGGGTTGCACTTTTCTGTTTCTGTCTGACAGTGAATGTTCTTGAATCTTTTAAGTGTTAGATTCACTAAAAAGTAACCTGTACAATGCATTACATACATGATTGCTAGATGTGTATGACCAAATAATTCATATGCAACTCAATAAGAGATAACAATCTGACAGTAAACACTTTTCAATTCTGGACAAAATGACAGGTATAGATTTTACAAACTATACAGATTTAGAAAGACAAAGATGCTATGTAATATGTATAGTATATATGCAGTTCTTACTCCTCTCTGGGGATCCACCTGCTCCACCACATACTCTTGGTTGTCCGGCTGATCTCATCAATGCTCTCATTTATTGATTTGGCGACCTTCCTCTGCACCCGAAGAGCCGATGCCAGAGCATTTCTTTGTGCTCCACCCTTCTTTACTGGTGGCTTAATTTCCTTGACGTACAGATAACACAATACAATTGTAAGATATATAGTAAAAAAGTTCCTACCCCAGCTTCCCTATTTCTTTTTCTTACTCCTGTTGACATGGGTGGGTCAAAATTCTAATACTTCATCCTAAAATTACTGTCTTCCTTTCTATTTTGGGTCAAACCAATATATCATTCAGTTATTTTTACTATATAAGGGCTTTCTAACAGTTAACTAGATATCTTCCAAAAAAAACAGTTAACTAGATGAAAGACCATTCTTTACTTTCCGATCACTTGTGGTTTAAAACAAATACTTTTCCAATCAGAACAACTACTTTATAGACCCACAGCTGTGAATCAGAAACGTACTGAACCATAAATTGGAAAACTAATGAGCTTACATCACTTGCCTCTAAACACTTTTCTAGGGTTAAAATGAAAGCAACAAGCAATTGTTGGTAGTGCTAAGGAGTTATGCCTGGTTTTGTGAATCTTGTGGCGGGTGTTTGATTGGACAAGTGATGGAATGGGTTTTTCCTTCTAAATCAATCAAAATACAGGGAGCTGTAGGTCTTGAAAGTTTGTACAATATGTGTAAAAAACTCTTAAATTGAAAATATCACAAAATTTAATATAAATTGAAAGGTACAATATAGACGAGCTGCAGAAGGTGAACTTTAATTCAAATTATAACAATTAACCTGAAATAGCATTTGTTTGAACAAAGCTGACCCATTTTTTTTGAGTAAAAAAACAGTATAACTTTTCTGTACTCATATTACACTCGATTGATGGACCACCCATTTTATTCAGTAAGCTCATTAAAGCAATTAGCAATATCTTAATCCATCAATGGCAATTGTATAGTATTATTCTTACTAGAAATTAACAATAACCTCATGCATCCCGATATCCCCAGTAATGTGCGCATGGTGAAAATGTGTATCTAAGAAGTATGCCAAGATTTGCCCGATTAACACCTATGAGTATGTTAGTGTGATATCTGCACTCCAAAATTATTACTTTTAAAGATATCTTAGAGAAACATCCTACAACATATGCATACCTGATTCCTGCAGCTCAGCTTCAGTAAACTTCCACCATCCTTTTGTCCCTGAATCTGCCATTAACTGAGTGATCCATTTGCAGCCTCCCCATAGTCCTGTTGTGATTGCCCGGAAACAATTGCCAGCCTCAAAATTTTGCTATGAAGGACAAAGGCTAAGAGGCTTCCCTGTCAAAATATGGGGGCTGACAGCTTTTGCACTAGGTCTTGACCTTTGTATGAAACATTGATAAGGAGCTCCATCCTATTATCCTCCATCTAAATCCAACAGCCAAAGCCTCTACTGTATCAGCAGCAAGTCAGGGCTCAACCGAAACTTCCTCCATGCCTTAAATCATAATCCCACACCTCTTCAACTGACGATTGAATTGGATTAAGGTTGCTGTCAGAACGCAATGAAGGGAAAAGCCTGCCAGAAAAGAGTATCAATGTGATTTATTGTCAAGAAACAGATAAATGAGGAGTTTCAGATCAACTTGCAAATGATTTAGATTGAATTAGATTTTAATAGCTTGCATATCACGACAAAGATCTTTCATCTTTTGATTCCCATGGTAAGGGTCATTTCCTTCACAGTGGCGGACGCAGCTGGGGGGAACAAGGGGAGCTTGTCCCCCAGTTTCAAAAATTGAATTTGAATAAAAAAGAATCTGAAAAATATAGAATAAATAGAAGGTGAAAGTAGTTAATAACACATATAGAGGTTAGCTCAGGTAAGGAATTTTTTAACTTTATATGAAGTCATGGGTTCACACCTTATGTATCAACCAAATGCATATAATTTTCCCTTTCATTCACCACTCTTTCTTTTTCATTTTTTGGGTGGACCCCTTTTATATTTCATCCTACACATTATATTATTTTTTCTTCATTTCAGTTTTCCATTTTTTCTTCCACACAATATTCTCGTATCATTTTCAGTTTTAATTATTTATTGTTTTATTATAAGCATAATATTAAAAGCGTTTAAATTAAGTATTAATAACAAATTTTGTGCACGCTTTCGGTGCATATGAGCCGAATTTTGAGAGTGAGTCAATTATTTATTGTAATATGATTAAATTATGTAAACTATGCATTAACTTAATTCGCATTTTTAAAAGTTTTTATATCGAGTATGATGAATCAAATGCATATATTTTTTTCCCTTTTATTTCACACTATTTCCTTCTTTTTTTTGCCCCTTTCATATTCATTCCCTGCCACATTTTATAATTACTGCCTAGTTTTTTCTTCATTTGAATTTTCCTTTTTCTCACATCAAATATTATATTCAATCTATTTGCATTGATTTTAATAATTTGGTTTTATAAGCATTTAATATTAAAAATGAGTCGTTTAACATCAAGTATTATGATAAAAAAATTGTTTGGCACGCTTCGCCTGGCATCAGGACTTAAGTTCGGTGAAGTTGAGGGTTTAATTAATTTAATATGATCATATCATGGTCAAAACTATTCGCATTAACCTTAATTGGCATTTTTAAATGTTTTATTCGAGTATATAAAACATTCATATTTTCCCCAACAGTTTCAAAAATCCTGCGTCCGCCAGTCTTCTTCAATGCCAGATCGAGCAAATTTTGCTCAAAGACAGTTAAATTGCAGAACATACATATCAAGAGAAGGAACGTGTTATGTCCTCTCATAGAAATAGTGCGCTTATGTTACTTAGTTCAATCACTAGGAAAAATGACATATATACTGTGAAACCTCAGTTGTACTCATCAAGCATATTTTCTAGTTTCACAAGCTGTCACAGATGTTGGCTTACATTTTTAGGAAGATGGACCAGACGTATATGTCAATCTATCTGGTAAATTTAACTGCAAGCAAATTCCTCACTAGTTAAGAAGCCCAAATGCAGCTTTAAATACAAGACACAAATTACTAGATTCTGCAAAAAACCTGCCACAGGACTGGGGAAGAGCGCAGCCCAGGAGCGATGGTGCTTTATGAGTTGAGTCTCATGATATATTGCTTGGGCAGAATATCTAAACCAAAAAGACAAGAGTCCATCAA
>SNQN01000556.1:4838-22281 GCA_008642245.1 Bassia scoparia
CTTTTGGGTGGGTAACAAGCCCACACCAAAAGCAAATCCTTGCGGGCTAGGCCCAAAGAGGACAATATCTACTAGTAGGCTCCTGTTCACACCAAGGGGGGGTGTTACATTGCTGTTGTTGAACAATGCGAGGTTGGGAGTTCACCCTCCTTGCTTTGTTGCGGGGAGATATTGCTCGCGTTAGACGATTTGGAAAAAGATACTTACAGTGCCCCTTTGACTTGTTGTCCTCATATATTGCAGGTATAATTACATTCTTTAATTCGTTAATTAAAGTAATAATTCCCTGTGTTTCTAGCGCTCACATTATTATTTGTTTTCATTTGCAGATATGGTTGATGGAACGCTTATCTTTGATTACGCCTCCTGAGAACATGGAATCATATAACACCAAGAGCTACTGTACTCGCAAAAGATTGTACTCGTTACGTTCTGAAGACGACTGGGTACGATACTTTGCGAGTGGAGAGGTTGTGATTAGGTGGGTTGTTCCATGGTGGTGTATTCAGAGGATGATGACATCGGATGACGAGGAGGGCTTGAGTATCAGTGGTCTTCGGGCGTTGAATTTCTATTTTCCTACTCGTCTAGTTCGTCAGTATGGCAGGAAACAAGTCATCCCAGATCGTGATACTCGCAGGCCTCCAAATCACTCCATTGTTGGTCGTTCCTTGAAGAGGTGGGTGGACTTTTGGGTTGCCCGCCCTAAGTTGGAGGTGCTAGATCTTGATGAGCGTGACGCGACCACCTCTCGTTTCTCCAAGAAGTGGATGACTGCAAACAACGCCACGGCTCGTGCTGACTATAGGGCTGCGGAGAAGAACGAACTTAAGAGGAAGCGACCTTCGGAGGTCGAAGATTCTTTTGTCCCTAACCCTAAGCGTTCAGAAAGAACTACTGCTAGCTYAGTCAAGGACAGACTTGGACCAAGGACCGCGCCTGTTTGCAGTCAACTAGGCTCGCTGAATGAAGAGATACCAAGGAAATCCAAGGCCCCTGCTCGAGAAGAAACTAAGAGAAGGAGGTTGAGGAAGACTTATGACAAGGAAGCGAGTACAAGTGGGGTAGAAAAGGAGAAAAATGATTGACTGCTTAATTCTTTTAGCTTTTATTGCAGGCCTGCGCGCCATATTTATTTTATCTAGCACTTTATTTTATGTGAACCCAATAAAACTTTAATAAAATTCACTCTCTTTTTTTTATTTGCCTTACAATTATTTACATCATTGCTTCATTATTTACATTTATGAATTACATGAGCAAAGAGTAGGGATGGAAAAAATGAGGGGAACATTATTAATGGGGCCGCACTTCAAAGAATTTGCCTACATATCCAAAATGGAATCAGGCCTCTCGTAGTTTACAAGGTTGGAAAAAAGGGTAGATTTAAGGCTTTTGTGGTGCTTAAATGTAGTATTTTTTGAGTTGGTCCATGTTGGTGAGGCTTGCGAACTCATCGCCATTCATATCTATCAATCGCACGGCTCCTCCAAATAAGATGCTCTTGACTATGTAGGGTCCTGCTCAGTTTGGACGAAATTTGCCGTGAGGGTCTAGAATGTATTTCCTCAACAAAATCAAAACCAAGTCACCTTCCTTGATATTACGAGGCTTGACACCTTTGTTGAAATGCCTCGTGATCCTTTGTTGGTAGACTTTCACATTGTTTAAGGCGGCGAGACGCCTTTCATCCAAAAGTATGAGCTCATCGTATCTGGCACGGACCCACTCGGTTTCGGGGATTTTACTTTCAAGCAAAATGCGGAGCGATGGGACCTCCAACTCAATCGGTTGAACAGCTTTTGTGCCATAGACCAGAGAGAAAGGGGTGTATCCTGTGGAGGTCCTTATCGAGGTTCAATACCCCCAAAGAGCAAAATGGAGCTTGTGAGGCCAATCTTTATAAGTTTCAGTCATTTTAGTGATGATTGTCTTTATATTTTTATTCGCTGCTTCAACAGCTCCATTGGTTTGCGGCCGATACGGGGAGGACCGATGGTGTTGAATTTTGTATTTGGCGATTAAATCCGTGCACTCTTTCTAGAAATGCGTTCCATTGTCACTAATGATTTCATGTAGCACACTAAAGCGACAAAAAATATTTGTCTCAATGAACTTTGCCACATGTTTAGCTTAAAAGGTCGCATAGGAGACTGCCTCCACCCATTTTGTGAAATAGTCGATAGCAACTAGAATGAACTTGTGCCCACCTTGTCCTGGAGGGGTAATGTTTCCAATTATATCAATGCCCCAAGTTAAAAACGGCCAAGGAGAGGTGAAGGTGTATAGGAGTGATGGAGGTACATGCTGCAGGTTGGCATTCTTTTGACAAATGTCACACTTTTTGACATAGTGATGGCAATCTCTCTCCATCGTTATCCAATAGTATCCGAGGGTGATGATCTTTCTTGCCAACATCTCGCCACTCATGTGCGTGCCACACACACCACCATGTACGTTATCCATGATTGCTTTGGCTTCCTCCCGAGTAATGCAAAGTAATGAGCGACCATGATAGCCCTTTTTGTGCAACTCCCCCTCGTGCAAGACATATTGAGATGCCAATCACCTTAGAGCTCTTTGAGCCTTCTTGGATGCATGGGGAGGGTATTCGCCGCTTTGCAAGAACTTCAAGATGTGTGAGTACCAAGGCTCATTTTCTTCACCTGGTGAAGGGTCTTGCTCTTCATCTCCTAAGGCGTTAACATGAGCTAAGGCTTGCTACCTTTCGATGACTAGTGGAATATGAGTTAACGAACTGGGGATCTTAATCATCGAGGCTATTTTAGCCAAGGCGTCTGCAACTTGATAATATTCTCGGCGGAGATAAGTGTATTCTATTTCTTTGACATTCTGGGCAATTGTCTCTAGATGTGCTTGATAAGGGGCCAAACTTTCACTTCTGACTTTCCATTTCCTAGAGATTTGATTGATGAACAAGGAAGAGTCACCATACACCCTTAACTTCTCAACTCCGAGTGCCACGGATGCCTTTAATCCGATTATGCAGGCTTCATATTCTGCAGCGTTGTTAGTGACATCGAAGTCTAGTTTTACGGAAATCGGCGCGTGCTCTTCTTCTGGCGATACCAGAAGTACGCCCACGCCGCATCCTTTTTGGTTTGAAGATCCATCAAAGTATAAGCACCAAGCTCCGTCCTCAGTCATCAATAGATCTTCGTCGGGGAATTCAAAGTCTTCTAGCTCTACCTCTCCGGGGGAGTTGGCTAGAAATTCAGGAACAATGCTTCCCTTGATGGCTTTTTGGGATACATACTTTAGATCGAATTCTGAAAGCATGACCACCAATCTTGATAAGCGTCCACTCATAGCAGGTTTTTCCAAGAGATACCTCAATGGATCAGCCTTTGAGACAATGTGGACTGTGTGGGTAAGAAGATAGTGTCGCAGCTTTTTGGTGGCCCAAACCAATGCGTGGCAAAGCTTTTCTGTACTGGAATACCTTGTCTCGTATTGGAGAAACTTTTTGCTCAAGTAATATATGGCATTTTCCTTCCCGTTGACTTCTTGAGCAAGCATTGCTACAGCTGCTTGAGTGACAGTAAGGTAGAGCCGTAGTGGTAAGTCGRGAACTGGTGGTAAGAAGACTRGAGGATTGGAGAGGTACTCTTTCACCTTATCAAAAGCCTGTTGACATTAATCGTCCCAAGCCTTTGGTTCATCCTTCTTGAGCTTGCGAAAGATGGGTTCACATACCATAGTGAGTTTGGATATGAACCTGCTGATATATGGAAGACGTCCCAAAAACCCGCGGATCTCCTTTTTGTTTGAAGGTGGTTTGAGGGACATTATGGCTTTGATTTTTGAAGGGTCGAATTCAATACCTCGACTGCTAATGACATACCCAAGAAGCTTTCCAGAGGTGACTACAAATGCACATTTTTGTGGGTTGAGTCTCATCTTGTATTTGCGGAGCCTTTCAAAGAACTTTCTCAAGACGGTGTCATGGTCCTTTCGCTCTTTAACTATACTATCATATCATCAACATATACTTCCACTTCCTTGTGAATCATGTCATGCAAAAGGGTAGTGGCAGCACGTTGATAGGTGGCTCCTGCATTCTTCRGGCCGAACGGCATGACCGTGTAGCAATACGTACCCCATGGAGTAGTGAAAGTTGTCTTCTCCATGTCTTCTTCGGCCATCTTTATTTGATTGTACCCCGCATATCCATCCATGAAGGATAACAAAGCATGGTTTGCAGTGTTATCCACTAAGATGTTTATGTGTGGCAAAGGGTAATCATCCTTTGGGCTTGCTTTGTATAGGTCACGGAAGTCGACACACATTCAAACCCTTCCATCTTTTTTCATGACTGGAACTACATTGGCGATCCATTCTGGGTAGTGCAATGTCTTAATGAAACCTGCCTCTAACTGCTTGATTATCTCTTCCTCAATCTTGAGTGCTATGTCGGGCTTCATTCTTCTCAGTTTCTGTTTGACAGGTTTTGCCCCTGAAATTAGTGGTATGGTATGTTCAGCAATCTCTGGATCGATCCCTGACATGTCCCTGTAAGACCACGCAAACACATCTTTATAATCTTTCTGAGTCTGGATCAACTGGGCCCTTTCTTCTGCGGTAAGACCGAGACCTATCTTCATCATTTGTGGTTCATCATTGCTAGAGATGTTAATTTCTTCAGTGGCTTCAATAATAGGGTTTCTTTGCTCATGTTCTTCCATTGCTTTTATGAGTTCATCATCATTTTGTTCATTTTTGGAAGCATTAGAATTAAAGAAGTTAATTAAGGGAGGAGAAGAAGACGAGAAGTAACCAAAAGGCATAGTCTTATTGAATTCAAAAATCATTACATCAAAAGCAGAACCCTCAGAAGAGGCTAAGAGAACATTATCAGAAATGACAGACTCCAGAATAGGCTTATTTGATCCAACATGACCGTCCTTGACCTTGCTAACACTAGACTCCCTAAACTTAGGACTAGACTCAGACTCAGAACCTTCCTTAGACTCAGACTCATCAAACATTGGTCCTTCTCCAGCAGTGAAGTGAAACTTACGGCCGTCTGGTGTAGTGATCTTCAAAGTCTTGCGCCACCCTCGAACCATGTTGCTTGCAGGAGTAATCATCTTGGTTGGGTCAAAGGATTCGTAACTCACCACCTCTTGAATGGCAGCTTCCTTTTCTTCCTTTTCCATGCCAAAGAGTAGACCCATGCCCATGTGATCATCGACAGGTGCTGCAGCCTAGACAGGATCGTTGACCCTATCTTCGTTGAAGTCACAGTCTTGAAAGACCTCGAAGCTGGGATATTTTTTGCCATCAGCAGTTAGGAGAGGTTCAGGGAAGTCAAAGCTTGGAAAATCCTCTCCATCTCGCATAAAGTACCCATTGAGAGTAAGCTCGTAAGGGGTGAGTGGTGGTCCACTATTGAGCTTATTTTTCTTCAAGGAAGCATATCTTAGTGCTTGTTTCCTTATCTCCTTTTTGGTGGGAGAATACCCAAGCCCGAATTTGTCATTCTTCTGCGGTAGATCAAAGAGAGGATGAAGATGCTCCTTGTTGGGTCTTAAGGCCATTCCAGGGAAGTAGCCTTGTTTCCTTAGTATGGCATGGATGGTGAGATAAGCATCATAAGGGGATTCTTCAACCACAGCAGTAGAGAACCCCTAGAGTTCCTCATCTTCATTGTCATGCTAGACTTGCAAAGTGGACTTCCCTATTGCTTGGATTTCGATATGTAATTTTTAAGGGTTAGTCTATCGCAACATTCACAATAAAGTTGAGTATTATTTAGGTCAAAAGTGACTAAAAAAGAAGATAGAGTAATAAAAATGTAGCAATATCTAACAAAAATCAAAAATTACATCCAAAATAGTTTATTATTTTTGTATGTTATTATTGAGTAATAATAATCCTTTGGCATACTGCATGTATTGTTGAGTGAACAAGAAGATGAATGAGGATGGCGCGATGTAGTTGGGGATTTTCTTGGGGAGAGGAGCAGATATATTGGGTGCTTTATCTCTGCTGGGTGGGCGTTGTTGATGCTTGTATGAAGTTGATCTATGAGCCCTTATACTAATGGCTATTAAGTGTTTGAATTGGTAGTGTACTGGGCTCCTTGGAGTATATGTCGTTGAGGGCTCGACTATTATACCAAAATTTAATACCTAACCCTATTAGCACCCATTACAAAGCTTATTGAATAGTCCTCACTTTGATAAACATGTGTCCATTTGTTGCGTCTTTGTTAATCTGGATACCACCTTGCCAAGTATGTGTGAGTCTCTGTCTATCGCATTCGAGTCGACTGTAAGGTTGAGTGCTAATTGATACCCTTTCAAACACATGATGTTGGGTGAGATGGGAGGGTGCCTTTAGTATTTTTAGGCCACAAAAAGTTGATTCATGTGCATTCTGTTTAACTCGCACATGTTGGGGTGGTAATGCGCGAAGGTCTTCTTTTCTAACCCACCACACAAGAGAGGAGGTGTCATAGTGAGCTAGTTTCTTTACCTTGATTCCATAACCGTCTCTAATAACTTGATGGCTAGTTGTGTTTTGGATGATTTTATGTTCTTGATAGCATTGAATATCTTGAATCTTTGGTTGAGGAATTGGTCGCTGACATGGGTTGAGATGTTGCTTTTTATGGGGTGAGATGTGTTTAGACTCGAGAGTCCTATGTTAGCTTGCTTGAGGACAAACAAGAGTCTGAGCTTGGGGGGAGATCTGATGTATGTTTATTATAGATAATACATGGTTTTTTTTTTTTTCCCTCATTCTCTTGCCTATATTGAATTGGTTTTTGGCCATTTTTAAAGGCACGTCTGTTTGCTATAACGGTATGGGTTGTTGTTCAGCTCGCTCTTAAGATTGAGTTTTAAGGTTTCTTTCAATGATTTGATGGATTTTGTGACTCATGTTGCGACGCAAAACAGAGTTTTAGGAGAGATTATCAAGAATGTTAGAGTGGAACGCTGAGCGTGGCAGATTGATCGTTTGCAGCCGTAGAATAACCTGAGCATTTCATTGACAACAATTCATGACGCTTATGTGACCAGTGAGTCAACGTTTTCGTACGTCTGTATGCGACCGCGCATTTCCACTTCAAAATTGGAAACTAGACTTACCGAGAGTTTGTTGATTTGATAGGTTTCGCGAAACGCTTATTTCCGAACAGCAGGCTCGAGTTATGGCCTTCGAGCAGGTCAGCCAATCGCGATATACTGCCGACGAAGCCCTGTCGCGAACCGACTCGCTTTACTTAATCGACCATTCGTTGGGCTCGTTTTTATTGATTATCTGGCTTTCCTTGCTGGGTTTTAGTAATGGCATAATTTTGGTAATTAGAGCAAGCTTTTTCTTATCTAGTATTTTTAGAGAGTATTTAAGGGAAAACATAATTCTATCTATTCTTATCTAATCTTTTGATTTTTCCATAATTGTGAGTCTAGTGCAGAGAAATTCTGTTTCGCGCCTATTACGTTATTTTTTGCTCAGAACGCTCAAGAGTTTTTATGGTCTTTCACATAGAAGATAATCAAGTATCAGCAATCATCAATTGCAACCTTTTCTTTTTGGTAATTAATTCTGTCTTAATTCAATTTCTTTATTGCTTTCAATTATCATACTATTGATTATTCTGCTAGTGAATTTGGTTTTTAGACGTTATAACTAATTATTACCAGCCGCCGCTCAAATGCCTGGCTTAGGTGGGAGCTTTATTATTACGCGAGGGCTCTGATCTCTCTGGCACTCGTAATCTCTAGTTCACATCTTCTCATGAGAACTGTATAACATCATCAAGGTGGTATTAAAGTGATATATCTATGAGCTGAGAGTTTAGGAGGTCAAATGTTTACTAGTGGTGATTGGGGATATCATGAATACTTGCAAGTAAATAAGTGATTATTATTCTGCGGTTGATAATGGCACTCTCCACATGCTTGCTTTTAATATCTAATGTCCTATATTTGTGATTATTCTTCATTTGTGAATTATTTCATTTATGGTAG
The DNA here is from genome assembly GCA_008642245.1 of Bassia scoparia. Classification (NCBI taxonomy): domain Eukaryota; kingdom Viridiplantae; phylum Streptophyta; class Magnoliopsida; order Caryophyllales; family Amaranthaceae; genus Bassia; species Bassia scoparia. The sequence goes on from SNQN01000556.1 coordinate 12,842, forward strand.
TGCATGCATCGATTAATTGCGTAATAGTATTAGTCATTGGGCATGGTAGGTATTTCTAGAATCTAGCGATTGGAAACTTAACAGGATCTACCATCAATGGTAGAACGAGACTTTCCTAGTCGAAAGATACTGTTAGGAGTAGTTCTATGTTAATTGATTCGAGAGAATTTTAATCTGTTGATTTGCATGCTATAATTTTGATTGCCACAACTCCGTTGGAATTGACTCGCTATAATAAGGGTGCAACGCCAATCAAGTTCTAAGACTTCATATCTCTTCAGTAAGTTACTGGTAGCTTTGCCATTCTTTAAATACGTAGTCTGATGGTACGATTTGTTATATACGTAGTTTGAATATCACAAAACAACTTTCCTTTCTTCGCTAGTTTAGATAACGTTATACTTAACTTAATCAAATATGATTGTTGAGTTGTGCCTCGGTGATAACTAATCCTGCTTACTAACTCTGCAGTTAGTCTATTAGTGAGGTATTTGTTTCTAATAGGTGTAGGGTTCGATCAAGGATCCGCACTTTCGGCTTCCTCACGGCATAGTGCCACTTATTATCCCACTCCTCATTAACCGTAGTACCGGGCGCAGCCATCATACTTAGCTCGATAGTTATTGACATTACTAATGAGGAGCTCGCGTGATAGCCATATTGGCTAGGTTATACAGCTCTTCGGCGCCAATACTATTTTGTCTGTCTCTAAAAAAAATGATTGTGCACCACTAAGGGTCTTCCAATCTGTTGTGTTGTGAAAGTAGCACATCGGATGCCAGAGCTCTAGACTCAGGCGTAATATTGTTTTTAGATGCCATCAAGTAGTCACCAACTACACGATCAGTCACAAGGGCAGCAGGGCGGACGCTCGATTGTTTTCCAAGGACCAAGATGCATAAGCCCATGTTACCTCAAGACCAGTGATGTAACCTCTCAATGCGTCTCATCTCTCATCAAGTCCACACCAAGCAAAAGTTTGGTTCGTTCGGAGACATACTAATCTCGACAGTGGCATAGGTACTTGGTTGGTTTTGTAAAGTCGAATCAATAAGGATGACTAAAGGAAATGTACCACAAGTTAATCGATGTCGGGTGGGACAAAGATGTGAGTAGTTATTTGTTATCCTCGTAAAACCTTTTTTATCATTTTGGTATGGTGCATCTTCGGCAAAGATGGATAAATTGAGCCCATCACCATTCCTCCCTTCAGACTCCTCACTTCAACTTTTTTGTTCAGATTGTAAACCTGTTTGATGTTGATGCTCATGTTTAAATTCAATTGAAGAGACCAAACGAACATTCGTCAAGTGCTCCTAGAACGGACCCTAAGGTGGTTTGGAACTCATCTAATCGTGCTATTTCGGTGTTTGGCGGCTGACGTGTTTACAATGGCTTTTGAAGGGCTTGTGAACTCTATTATGCAAGTCAGGTAGTCATAGGCTGACTAGCTATGATCCGATGTCTGATCCTAGCTTCTGCTTATTTGATTAATGGGAGCTGGTTATGTGTTTTCTCGTACGTGTACCTGGAAAACACCTCACTGTCAAAACGCCCGTTTGAAGATTTCCGAGCGCATGAAGCTTGAATATTAACAACACATGCTATTTCGTTTTTGTTTCTTGGTCAAGGGACTTATTCGGATCGCCTCGATAACGCTCTACGCACGTTGCACCTCAAATACACAACCTCTCTTTGGACTGGATGTCGGATGTGCGAGGAAATAATAGCTCAAAACTAGTTCGAATAGGAATCTTTCACCAATGCCCGGAACTCAATGTGCTAAGCGAACTCCAAGTCAGTCACGAATCGATCACATGTAGTCGAGTACAATCACCTTCCGTAAGAAATATTCCTAAATGTAGACATAAACAAATTAATTCAAAATCATAATTTAAAATTAAAATGGAATAAACTATGCCGAAATACAAAATAAAATAAAAATAAAAACACACTCAAATAAACAATTGTAGATATAACAATTTAAATCAAAACCAATTTTCAAAATAAAATGAAAATCATATATGCAAAAGTTACCAATAAAAAAAAAATAACAATAACACATTAGGCACTAAATAATTCTATATCGTGTTCCACATCATAAGTAAATCGATATTCATATATTGAAATTTCACAATTAAATCAAAGCACAAAACTACTACTAAAGTGAATAGTAAACTAATACACTTACAAATTAATAAAATGCAACAAATCTAACATTTCAATTAGAACTAACACACTAACATAACCACTTTTGTTGATTAAATAATAATACAAAACAATATTAACAAATGAACTAATTTTAACCTCCCTTTATTAAACTATACTACGAAGGATTATGAAATCACAATTGACCAAAATATCCCACACACTTTTCGCAAAAAAAAAAGAACTAACTTTGCGTCGTCAAAATCACGCAGGTCCAATGGAACCTGCGTGATTTCAATGCACAAGACCTAATGGAAACTTGCGTGATATGCACACCCGCCCAACGGAAACTTACGTTTCCTGAATCACCAAGGTTACCATTGGAGCCTGCGTTCCAAAATAACACAGGTTACCGGTTAGAACCTGTTTACAAAATCACCCAGTGTCCATTGTGACCTGCGAGTGATTTGAACGCAGGTGTTCAGATCTAAAAATTAAGAGACGTGATATCAATTTAGCGACAATCAAATTCTCGACTCTACCTCTGCATTGTTGCTTCCACTCACTTCGCGACTTACTATCAACGACTTGCTTCCACACTTGCAGTGGAAACGTTGGTCGCCACTTGTGGTTGGTAGGAGGGGTAGCATCAGCTGGACCAAAGGATGACGTTACTGTCACAATTGAAGTCCGTCGTGGGGAGGGGAGACGCACGTCGTAGTGAGGATTCGGAGAGGTTCCGGTGTGGTGGTGGTTACTAGGTGAAGGTGGTGGTGGAGTTTTTTGCGAAGTAGAGTGGTGGGTGGGTAGAAGAGAATGGGGTCAATGATCCAAAAATAGTATTAAGATGAGTGAAAAGGGAGAATTTGATACGTATTTTAGGCGGTATACAAGTAATCTTCAGGCGGTATTTAGCAATTCAGGTTCATAATGTCTTGCCACAATCGCACAATTTAAGGGTAAATATCTGGTTTTATAATAGTAAAAATTATAAAATTAGAATTAATAATATTCATAAGAGATGATCAATACAAAATCCCACATTATATATTATTTCTTCATACATTAACAAAATTTTAGAAAGATTCCTTCATAACATGTGAAACATTAAAGAAGGAGAAGTAATAGGAATTAAAAAAAAATTTCACTAATCGGAGTAGTAATAGATGGATAATACACTATAGAAAGGTAGTGTATAGGGAACACTTATTTCATTTGAATTTTTGCATTCCAATTTTAGAAATTGAAATTGATGGATATGAAATTTAATCACAATTCTCAAAATTGTTTGGAATTCAATTCATTGTGATAAAAATTATCGTTGATTAATTTGAATTTCGTTTATATTGTCCAATTCTTCTTTGAAATACGTACAAATTCATTTGTTGTCAACTGTTTTTGAAACACAGACTGATTCGTAAACATTAATTGGAAAATACGACTGAACTGACTGAATATATTTATGAGAGAGAATATTAGGTGAACTAAATGAAGTGGAGTAAAAATAAGCTTAAATAACAGGAGAGCCCGAAGTACAATAAAAGCCATTCTCGTCTCAATCTGATATACATGAATGCGCAATGCAATTCAATTAGACTTAGAAGCAGTTCATAGTCTCACTAACTAGAAACACAAAATGCAACTGTCCAATGCAACCATAAATATTTTACAATACTACAAGACTATCGAGCAGCAGCGAAAAATCGAAAAGGTAAAAAGTTTCGAGTCACAAAACAATGGCGTAATACAAGTCTCAATGCCTAGGCCATAATCTTAGCAAGATCGTAAAAATAGGACTGTCAACGACCTTTGAAACTTGGAAATGGGTGTCTATGTGACTTCATAATAAGCATCAGTTTTGGTTATCATCAAAAAGATAACGAGGCATCCTGCAACCTTGATCGATAAGAGTACCGGGCAAAATTTTTTATTCCAAAATCTCTGCGACAGTTATCCTCTCCACAATGATTAACAGGACAGTTCAATCATTCTGCATGGTGGCAATCTCAACCCTTGAAAAGGTTCATCACTGCTAAAGATTCTGCTCCAAAGGGTGTCATAAAGAGATGAAAGGTAGCCTGTTGAACAATAGGATCTTCTTCAAGCTCGCCTTGAATTTCTCCAATGAAGATCAAAGAGTTTTCAGGGAGCGTTTCGACGTAAGCATCAGCAATAGCTTTCATTGCATCAACATCTGGCCAAGTAACTGCAAACCTGCTTTGGAAGATATGATTCAGCAACATCATCAGCTTGATTCACCATGATTTTGTGCACAAGAGCATGTACTTCAGACTGAGAATACTGCATACCTGGGACCTCAAGAGAGCATTAAAAGCTTAAAAAGCTTCACATAAAAATAATGTAGCAGTTTTTATAATCATTTTTCTTCAGCATGAGTATCCCACTCTGGGAGTCTAATTGTTCGCTGCTGAGTGGGGAAACATATATTGCATTGGCGGCTGTCTAGCAGCAGTAAGGACAGCTTAGGGCTTGAAATTTCTCAAGAAAAGTGAAGCTTCTCTCAATAACCAATGTCACTAAGATAGAATGTTTATCATACTAGTCGTCTGACCTCCTTATCAGACTGAGAGGAGTAGATAATGACTTCAGAATACTCTTGGTCTCCATCAAACAAAAGCAGCCAGTCTGAGCCTCAACACGTTGGGAGAAAGTTCGCTTCTCATCACGGGTACCCATTGTATATTCTTTGGACAGAGGGGAGAATTGAAGTTTGCAGTGATTTGTATATTCCGCCAACTAGAGTCAATAATTCCGCGGACAATTTTTGAGCAGTTTTAGCACTTGGGATCAAAAGAAGAAGTGGGCTCATTGGTTAAGCAAATGCACGAAGGTCTCAGCCTTGTTTTCTCTCTAAGGAGAACAGTGAGGTTTTGATGATCGTATGTTCTTTATGCGCAAGGCTATCAGGTGAAAAAAGGATCTCAGCACATCTTTGGTACGAATTGATCTAGACCTGCTGGGCTACTTGTGTGTCGCAAAGCCAGCGCAAGGACTCTGTAGGTTGCAGCATATAACTGGGCATTGTAAGCTCAGTGTGGACAAAAATGATCCTGTAAAAACCATAGACAATTTATCAGTATGAACTCGGACTACCCCATAAACATTTTTATGAAAGATAATTTTCTAACTGATCAGACTCTATTGTATACCAGCAATGAGCAAGCTAGAGCCTAGATCATCTCATTAACACAACTATCACTTCCAACGAAAAATCGTTTATAAACAGCTCTTTAGTATATAGGCACATATAGAGTATTTATACAAACTGTTACAATAAACACTCATGTTTTATACATGGCTATCATTCAATTAGACATCAAGTCTCCTAATTTTTGCCTTTACATCAGAATGATTATTACGAGACTATTTGGTACTTGTCTAACTACCATAAAAACAATTGTTGTGTAATTCATTCTTTGACAAATCAGTCTCGTCACAATACCCACAGAGGTTAACAATAATATTTTTGTCAACTATACAAAAAGAAACAGAAGTAGAAGACAAGAAAAAAACTAAATGAAAGAGGAAAATTAAACTGTAGGTTGACCAGGATTCTCAAATACAGGATACATATAATCAAGACTTCATAGTCATTTAGGATCTCAAATATGCAATATAGAAGACGGTAATGTATAAAGTTTGAGCATCAGAAACGTTCTTATGAGCACTAAGATGAAGCCATATACACATAATTTAAGTAGTGGTAGGGGTGTGTGTGTCTTTAGTGGAATATGAGGCAAAGTACACTTTGCATATCAAATCACTATAGGGAGAGGTTGCCCCCGTTCATCTTGGACACTCGCAAGCGACAATAATAATAATGTGCCTAGTTACGAGTAAGAAGACGCTCATTATCAGATCGAAGACATGACTTCACCATCCTAATTCACCATCTCACAGTTCAACAGCGCACACCTTTTCATGAGTCCCACAGGCATTCATTCCTATGACTACATAATCTACAGATTTCTATTCATCCGAGGAAGCGAACGAGCATCACAGATTAAGTACACGATAGTGCAATGAACGATACTCACTCAGTCATGATCTTACACAAGCCATTGGCCATTGGGCTAATGCAAGGACAAAAAAACTGGAATGTGGCGATATTTTTCAGGAACAGAAATGGCTAGAGAAAACTCACATTGCCGTCCTTCACAAATATTATCTCTTGGAGCTTGTGACCATAGCAGATGAATTGATTGACTCACAAGATATGATAGGGATGTATATATATAGTAATGTACACAGCACTCATCTCCTTAGGAGTCAGTGAGTCGTGTCTTACTACTCAGGAATATCTCTTCTGAACAATGTTATGTATAGTCCTACCCCTCCGCGTCGAATACACATAAGTAATGATGTCTCCGGCCTTGATCAAAGATTCACACGCGTAACCAATATGAATCATAGTCCTGCTATTCTTCAAAGCTTAGATCGGTAGACGACCCCACGTTCTCCAGGTCTCACAAGCACTTATATAAGCCCACCTTTCCACTCATAGAGGGTGTGAAGGTTCGAAAATTATTCTGACTTTTCTCAACCGACCAGGTTGATAAATGAAGGATAAGTATTCGCAAGGCATTCGCGTTGTACCCGTGGTCGAGGAACATTAGTGTAGTTTCTCGCTTGCTGAGAGGAGAGCAGAAGGCGTTGGAAGTATGATAGCACTAGCTTTACGCTTGCTTATGTATTCGATTACAAGGGCGACATTCCGGAAACATCACAAACTCAGTCTTGCTGGCGCGAACTTGAACAGTTCACTTGAAATTTAGGACGAGATTAAAGGCCCATGAGAGTGTTTATTTACATATGCACTTCGCTAACGTCCTAGATATCTCTCTAGAGGAAGCAATGAAAGCTCGCCTCCTGTACGAGGGCTTCGGTTAACAGGTTCACCTAAGACATCACAATACATTCTAGGTTCCATGTCTCCCTATGAACAGTGTGAGAGTATGTGCTATAGAGCAATTTTTACATATTCACAATCTTACATACCAATAGAGTACAAAAACATCTTCGCTATTCCCTAGTGAGCCTTGAGGATACTATCTCGATAGGTCTACCAGCAATTTGTATTGGACTGCTGAATGATCGGGATATATGAAAATGTAACATTATCTTTCGTTAAAGAAGAGGAACATCTTCTAGCAACAACTAAAATAATCCACACATAGAGAGAGCACTAATACAGAGAGCATATCGTGAGTCTTCAACTAAATCGTAACTATTCTGCACTGGCAAATTGCTACTCATCACGGTTGTCTCTCCATCAGCATTTGTAGACAGCGCATATTATTATTTCTTTATCGCTCAATAAATACGGCGTTGAATAACTCATATTCATTAGGACACGCGCACTTACTCAAAACTAAATCACTAATCGCATATGCGAGCTCGTTCTACATTGATAGCTATACAGAGTGAATAGGCAAACCTAAATTTATTGTTCGATTATATGACATACATAACATTTGGATTTATACACGCCATCTGCACAGAATTCTGACGCACATACATTGCGAGATAAGACACAGGTAGGAATGAATCCAACGACTGTGAAATTAGCATCCCAATGAGATGAGACCACATCAACTAGAGCAAATAGACTCGTAATAGTAAAGCAAATTATAGAGATAGACGAGGAATGTCGCATCAACAGAGTAGATACATGGTAGATGGAAGGCTCCACTATATACCCCTAACAGGTTCAATGCAAAAAAGGTCACGATGAGACAAATATTCACAGATGGCAGAAATCAACCCATCTATATTCTTACTACTCTATGATTTCTGTTGATGAAGAAAACTTTTGACCCTAAAACTGATCTGATAATCTATGGATCAACAGTAGAATGGTAGTGGATCAATGACATGAAGTCATAACTTTGATGACTTCTTACACACTGGTTCTTCTAATGACGAGTTGCTGTTTAAGTGTAGGCTTATGGGACTACTGTCTGGATCCTCGACTTGGCAACTAGACGACTCTCACTATAAGGCCGCTCGGTATGACTCTGGTCATTGTGCTCATATAGACGCTATTGAAATAGGAGACATGCCTTCTTGTATAGAGAGGAGATGTCAGGATCCCAAAGATAGTCTCAAGCACCAGATGAATTGCAGGGTGATCAGTAGAGATCTGTAGGAGAGTTTTGAGTGTGATTTCGAGGTAACTTTTACGCATATTACTTCTTCAACATTTGGTCTTAAGAGCACTCTTCGCACGAGTCTTGGGTGACTCGCACTTACCTATATCTTGCAATCTTCTCGATATTACCTTTCAGTTCGGGCTATGAGTATATAGAAGTAGAATCCATCATCTATGAGCATATTGTAAGAAATGAGCTACACCCAAAGCCGAATTGAACGTTTGGCACAGTATAGTACTCAGCCTACTAACTGGATCTCGAAAAAGATGTCACCGTCGAGGGCTCTCCATTTCACGCTGTCACAACTAGCTCTCGATAACACCTTTGGATCAATGTTCGAGTCGAGACATACTCGAGCCAACGTATTGTTGGTTCGGAATTTCCCATAACGCAACCACGTTGTTAATGGCTATACGCCTCTTGACAGCGCCTGTGTGATATTCTATCTGCCGAATGACTCGACCTGGTACTCCTAGCTAGGCCCTCAGTACTAACAATATGACAGGCCTATCACCTCACTAATGGGTGTAGGCAGTTCTATTGGATCTTCCAGATAGACTTCTGGTTACGGACAAAACTGGTCTGCCATCCATTGTATTGCACATTTAAGCGGAACTGATACACTCTACAGCGATTATGAGAATGCACATAGAATCGCACATATGTCAAGTTTCAATACTCACACACAATCTCTGATGCGGGCTTTACAGACTCCTTAAATGGTGGGATGGAGCACCTCTCGAGAGGGCTGGCACGCTCACTGCTCAATTCATGTGCCTAGGCGTTCGTTTGGATTATATTTTTCTTCATACGTTAATTTGAGACTTTGTAATAAGAGGCCTTCGGAGGTAACGTAGAAGCGACTGGGTTCAGACACTTGCAATCTGTGGGACACTAATATGGCGTGCACTTGGCGCCGCTCCATAGGCCTTACGGAACATGCGAATTTGTAACTAGGTCTCTGTTGTTCACATTGTCGCAGTTCGCGCAATCTTTACTGGAGGTTTACGAAAAGGTGAGGTCAAGATTTTGTACGTGTCGTAGTGCGCGTGGCCGGGTAAGTATCGGTGAGTGGGTGCATTGCACCGAGTCGCGTAGACAGAGCTACGAGAGCTAAAT
>SNQN01000556.1:22306-37102 GCA_008642245.1 Bassia scoparia
AGTAACCAGTTCGTGGGTTCGGGAACATGGTACGRATCGAATCTTTGACCCAATCCGCCCCCATGTAGCGGCCTCTACTCGGTCTCATTGTAATTCCATTCAAACAYGATTATTGGATGCACGTAACTTAGCAATTTCAAACCTTATTCGCGTCCTAGCCCTAAAGTTACTACTAAAAAGTGAGTTCCTATTATACAAAAATGACTACCTAGCCTAAATATTGTGACCACTTGATATTAATCAAATTTATACGGAGCCTAAAAACCGGTCGTCCATAATTAATCTGACTTTAATGTGGTTCACGTAATTTCCGGTCTTATTTAATCAAAATATACAAAGCGTGACACAAAACATATATATATATATATATATATATATATATATATATATATATATATGTATGTATGTATATATATATATCTTGTCACTGCAATCAAACAAATCGTTAGAATATAATAAAAAGTGCCTTAGATTGATCCGCTAAACAAGACAGAAAAAACATGTTAGTATTGACGATAATAATATTAACAATGGTGAACAATAGTAATGATAATAATAACAATAATAATAAAGTAATAATGAAAATGACATTAACAAAAACAAAAAAAGAGAAGATTAATCCTACATGTTTACATGCAACAACTGAAAGGTGGGTTTCTACATTTTATTAGTTTAATTGAAACTCGTAATAGTTATTAGTCAAGTTTAGAAGAAGTCGAAATGAAGGTTTTAGTTGAGCAACCTCAAAGTTATACCTTGATTTCGCTCGTCGATTTGATTCAAAAGAACGCTAGAACTCGTATTTGTGTGTTTGTAGTAGCAAGAGAGTATGAGTGAGAGTGAAGGAGAATAAGCACATATAAKRAGCTTCATAACGTGTGAAAGGTTCCCCCCGAAAMTGAGGCAAAGGAGGGTATTTATATGCACGAAAAGGCAAAAACGAGCGTATATACGCTGGCAGGAGCATATATACACTCAAGGAGCATATATACGCTTCTCACAGCGTATATACGCTCAATTATTCCATACCTTCTTTGAAAATATTCCGATTCTTCTCGGATTCTTCTCGGATTGAATGAACCTAGACACCCCCTTTTGCAAGAAAATACGGTTCTAGGGGGTTCACATTCTATGTATTTTTTGGTATTTTTAAATTATTTTCTGATTTTTTATGTATTTTTTGTGTATTTTGATTTTTGTAAATATTGTAAAATTCATAGAAAATTATAGAAAAATTGAAAAAATAATCTAAAAATACTGGTGAACTTAAAAAAATGAGAAGAATGCAATGAAAAGTGGAAATCATGAAAATCACCAGTATAAAYTATTTTAAAAAATCCTAAAACTAAATAGAAAATTCTAAAAATAGAAAATAAATAAAAGAAATAAAAGAAAATACTTTTTGCCTCTTATTTGACCCTTGACACATGATTTCGAGCATTACTTCACATATTTCGAGCTTTTTACGAGTTCAACTGYGTCTTTTCAGAATCAAATTGATCACGAAACGTGGTATGTTTCATCATCGATTACTCATTTGGGGAGACACATTTAGGTGTCTACAGGACATATTCAGCAAGATGCTATGGAATGGCCCAAGGAACTTGGCGCTCAAGAGGAGCCCCTACTTGACCGCTACAATTTGAGGGTACGGGACATGCTTTGGTTCGATGAAGGCAAAGATGTCCGATATGTTTGGTTGTATGGTATGCAGAAAAATTTCTACCTAGATTTACCAAACCCTCATACTCGGATTGATGCTACCACCACCGTTCCTCAGCTGAATCTTGCTCCGGATGAGCATTACCGTCTTGCCAGGCCTAGAGATGATGAGGAGGATGACGATGATGATCAGGAGGAGGATGAAGAGGGTAAAGATGATGATGATGATGATGATGGTGCTCTGAATGAGCATGCTGCACATCCCGGGTGCACTTATGACTTTTCCGCGTTTGAACCTCAGTTCAACACCCTAGAGACCCCGTTTGACTCCATGCAATACCAAATTACGAGTTGGAGGACCAAACTGGCGACATGAGCCTCATGGTTTCGGCAATGAACAACTACTTTCTCAAACAACCTGGTTATGTCAACCCAACAACTGCTATTGAGGGTGATTGGAGGAGACGGGTGATCGCTAGAACCGCGAGGAGATCGGGTGCTCGCAATCCCGATGGCTCCTCTTATGTGTGAGGGCTTCATTTTACTCACTTCAACACAATGAGGACATTGTGTCACTCAAGTGTGGTGGTATTCTTTTATATACTTAAAAACAAAAAAAAAATGAATGAAAAATGAAACCCGCTAAGTTGAAAATCCGAAAGGGCGGCTTAGGAAAAAAGGGGCTGGGATAGGTTGAAAACCCAAAAAGCCAACCTATGCAAAAAAAAAGGGCTAATGTGAGGGTGAGAAAAAAAAATATAAAATGAAATGAAAAAAGAGAGTGAGAAAAGCTAGGATGAAAACCCGAAAGGGATCCTAGGCAAAATGAGAGATTAAAGAAAAGAGAGAAGTTCGTGATTTCATTTGTTCGAGGCCGGATAACTTCATCTTTTCGGCTCGCTTTGGTAAGAACGACACACTTGTTCTTTTTCATTTCATTTTGGATTTTGTGAGTTATTTGAACCTTGATAATATTGTGACATTCTTGTGTGTGGTTCAATTATCTTAGGTTTAGGATTCTCTTTAAGTTTATTTTCGTTCAAACCATTTCATTTCGTGATGTGTCTTTTTGGTTAGTTTGGTTTGGGTTTGATGCGAGAATTTAACTTTGGAATCATATTTTTTGTGTTTTTTGGGGTACAAGCCTTTGGTTTATGGAACGTTTTTTATTTCTCATTTTGATTTACTCGAGGTCGAGTAAAACCTAAGTGTGGGGGTATTTGATGTGTCCAATTTGAACGAGTTTCTTAGGTTCTTTTTAGTTATTTTCGTTATGTAGTTTATCGTGATTTTGCACATTTTGTTACTTTTGAGTTTTAACGAAAGTTTAACTTAAAATGTAAGTTTGTAATTCACATTATTATTTTTATGCTTTTTAGGACTTAGATTATTTTTATTTGCAGTTCGGTTTGGTTTTCCGAGGCTTCTGGCGAAGTTCTAAAGGTTTTGGTGAAGATAGCAAAGGATTTTGAAGCAATTTTGAAGTTAAAATAGAAACCCTCGTGTCAAGCATCTTAGGCAGAACAAAACCCTCGGGTCAAGCATGAAGATGCGTGAGGTGAGGGTTTTTGGCCAGATTTCTGCTCAACAGAAATGCGCGAGTCGCGCATATCAGGTGCGTGAGTCGCGCATATCAGATGCATGAGTCACGCATATCTGAGCCGACTTGCTCTGTTTTATACGACTTTGGGGAGCTGCTTTGGGGTTGGGGCCACTTGCTTGATCTTTTAACGGTACTAATTGCTTCTAGTTTTAGTATATTAGGCAAGTGTAGTAGGATGTAAAGAGGAACTTGTTATCAATCATTCTAGATMTAGTTTTCTTCTTTAGAACTCAAATTCTCCTAATTTAATTTTCTTAGGTTAATTGTTGGTTATTCTCATGGAAACAAGCAAGAACATGGTATCTCTAGCTTAAGCACTCTTAGGAATGGTTGAAATCATCTTCAAAGGTTTATGTAAGATTCACTCAAACACAATSTAATTCTATACTTGATTATAATCAAAGCTTTGTACTTATTTATATGATTATTTCTTTGTATTGACTTGGATATATACTTGTTAGTACTTGTTGATTTTCATTGCTAGGGTTTGGTTTCAATTTCATTATTGCTTCCCAATTCATAGTGGCAAACTAGGGTTTCTGCAATTGAACCACTTGATTGTTGAAATTGTGTACAAGCTAGATTAATCGTTAGTTAATCCAYGCCTTATTAATTAATTGATGATCTTGTTGTTCACTAGGCTCTTTGCAATTGTCAATTCAAATCTCTACGCCTTGGAAAAGGTTCGATTGATAGTTAGTGTTAAGTAGACGCACCACGCGTGGTTTAATAACCATAACATCGACTTAACTATCTAAAGAGACATTGAAGATTAAGTCTTCAACAATAACTAATTAAGAATTGAATTAGGCGTTGACGAGTGTTTCGTTCGAATAAACGATTACGAGTGAAGTTCCGACCACCTTCTAAGTTCGTTACCTCAAGTTTACAAGTTTAATTAATCACTAGTTTAATTTAAATCATTGATACTTTATTTCACTACAAAATCCCCCCTTTGGTTCGTAGTTTAATCACGGAGAGTAATCGATGTGATTTGACGTCTTTATTCACTTTTAGTTTCTAGCAAGTCCCCGTTCCCCTGTRGATACGAACTCTACTTGCCCTATACATTAGTTGTATTGAGAGAGTAGGAGAATTATCTTTGGTTAGGCATTTATAGAAAAACGAAAACGTCCTCCCAATGGTTTGGATGTTTTTGGCCAAACAAATCTAGGTATAGTTTGGGGGTTTGACTGTGGGGATTCGAGGATGCTGGTATGGTGGCGTTGTGGTGGTTTGAGTTACACGCCGGTTTCTAAAGGTTTTTTAGGGTTGCGGAGCAAGCTAGGTGATGTTGTGACGATGCGAGTTGGCTCGGTGGTGGTTTGTGTAGTGGTTGATGATGAAGGTGAGGTTGATAATGGCCTTTGATTATCAAGTTAAGTATTCTCCTAATTTCTCCCGTAACACCCTTAACTCACATTTAGCAATTTCACCCTAGGAGTCCGTGCAAAGAAGTTTTGTTACGTTTTTTATATACAGATATGAATTACTCTATGAAATTGCCTGAACATAACTACAAGGATCACATCTTTGGCAAATGGTCATCCAAAAGGGAGGGACCATTTAGAGTGGTTAAAGTTATGTCCATAAACTCTTATCTATTACAAAAGCTAGATGGGGAAATGTTTCCAAGGGCACTCAAAGGTAAATTTCTAAGGCAGTATACGCCAAGCATTTAGGAAAGTCATCAAAATTTACGGTCAAGACATCCTGATTTGGAGGCTTTTGACAAGAAGAAGATTAGTACCAATGATGTTGAATTCATGTAAATAGATCATTTAAGATGATATGTGAGTTTGATTCGATGATTTGGTTATGGTTACGTCAAGGGATTTAAAATCTTTCTCACGTGATTTGCACAAGCGTGTTAAAAAGAAAGGTTGGTTCATTGGAAAGACAAAAAGGGATGAAAGGTAAAACGCCAACAGGCACCTAGGGGTAGGAGTAATTACACGGAAGTTACTAGACTCCCAATTTGCCTATCAATATAATTGGTCAAGGTAGTTGTAGGCCATTACTGAGCATGTCCTACGACGAGTGTTGTTTATTGGCTTGAACCATAGCACCCGCACGTGAGTGTGTTGGGGRAGTGTTGTTAAGTGAGGGGATCACCACCGTGCCTTTATTGGTTTATCACGGAAGCCTGAAACATTGGTGTCAAACTAATGGCCCGACTATTAAACCAAGTAATCAGCTCGTGGTTTCAGAGACATGGTACGGACAAATTCTTTGACCCAAATCCGCCTGCATCTACCGGCCTCTACTCGGTCTCATTGTAATTCCATTCGATCAGATTCATTTGAYACACAAAACATAGCAATATTATCCTTAGAAATATCTCTAACCCTAAAACCATTACAAAAGTGAGTTTCTATTATACATGTATCGCTACCAAACCTAATAATTGTGACCACTTCGAATGAATCAAATTAATACGAAGCCTAAAATCCGGTCATCCATAATTAATCTGAATTTAACGTGATTTAAGAAAATTCGGTCTTGTTCAAACAATGACAAAGTCATATGTACAAGAATTAAGAATTACATATATACAAAATTTAAAACTCAAACATATAAAAATTCTCTTACCTTGAATCGCAATCAAAACAAGTGAAAACAAAGGTTAGAATATCAAAAGCTTTTCTTCCAAACAAATTTCTTATCACAACAAAAGAGATTGTTAGCATTGACAACAATAATCAGAACAATTGCGATGATGAAAGAACGAAGGAAAAGAAGAGGATTTACATATTGAAAACCAAAAGTGAATCAATCAAAAACTCAATTTTTTATTATGCTAGTCAAGATTAAGAATAAAAAGAAGATAGAGAATTAGATTGAAAAGTCTCATAATTTGTACCTGAATCTGCAAAGAAACGACTCCGAAAACTACGAAGAATTCGAGAACTTCGGGTTTTGTGAGTGATTTGTGTTTTGCGGATTGAATGTGTGAGAAAAGAGATTTTTGAGAGCTTTAGTATTGCACGTATTTCGTAGATTTTTGTTTATGTTCGAATAAGCACCGAGGGCATATATTTAAAGGCGTAGACGAAAAATAAGATAGCAAAGACAAGCGTATATACACTTGTGAGCATGTCTCTCTCTCTCTCTCTCTCTCTCTCTCTATATATATATATATATATATATATATATATATATATATATATATATATATATATATATATATATATATATACAATTAGGTTCCTAAGGGTCCGAAGCTATGTCCTTGGTCTTCGACATCGAGTTCCGAGGTAGGTTTGAGGCCAACGTCTCAATTGTAAACCCCCTTTTGCATGCTTGTTTAGAAATTCAACTTTCTRTGTAATTTTGCATGTAATATTGACTAATAACAACTTGGCAATTCAAATTAAAAGCAACCTTAAGGCATAACTTTCAATTCCTCGCACGAGTGCTTGCATACTTGTCTCACACCTATAATATGCTTTAACAAAGACCGGCAAATATCATGTTCTCACGCCTAATAAGATAAATATTGACAACCGGCATTAGGCTCCTGGAATATGGAATTAACAACACAAGCCACAACAAACTAGACACTATTTGCATAGTATTCTGTTAGACAACCCGCCTAGTAACTTTGCATGCTTAGGGTTTAAAACGGAAACTTGTTTGTTGTTGTCTTTTGGAAAATGAACTCGTAATAACTAAGTAGAGGCTGCTAGACGCGGGGGGGTGTTGTGTACTACTTCACCCTTACCCTTGTCCCCTATTCCAGACCTTTAGTGCACTACCAAACATGGAGTCCTTCGMCTTGCTTTATGCAATTATAGGCAGGGCTTAAAACGAGTTCCGCAGCTTCCCAAAATAAGTGCGATGGCGACTTCCTCTACTCATTTCGAGTATAAACACACAAATCTATGTATACTCACAATATGAAAAAGGCAAGAATTCAATTCTAGCAAACAAACCGAACCGCCCTTAAATTGTACGCCCCGGAGTAGAGGGACCGGACCCAGTTTGGCCCGGTGACGCCCCGGCGCCCGTACAATTACCCTTCACGAATATTCCAAATCATTTCTGAGTTTTCTGGATTTCTCTTAAAATTTTTGAATTTATTTCAAAAATCATTTTATACTACTTGTAAAAATAATAGATAATCAAAGACAAATCAGAAAAATAATATAAAAATACTTGCAAACATAAAAAAAATGAGAAGAATAAAATAAAAGGTGTCAATATTAGAGATGGCCCTTAGAGGTTACTCGAAAAAATCCTATCACTAAAGAAAAAAGGCCTAAAAATAGAAAATAATTAAAATACTAAAAATACATATTTTCCGCCTATTATTGGACCCTTGGTGTATGGTTTTAAGCTCAACTTTAATTCGATTCGTGCAAATGGGTTTGATTTATGGATTTTATCACAACTTTCGAAATCAAATCTATTTCGAAATGTCATACTTTTCATCAATGACTATTCAAATTGGGGAGACATTTTTGGGTTTCTACAAAATCCCCCACTTTGAGTAAGTCTGGAGAGACATTTGTTCTCATAGACAAAAGTCAAAGTATTCGATTCGGGACGGAGTATAACTTAAGGCGTTTTGCGACCTTGAGTTACCCTTTTCGCCAATACCTACAAAACAAAGGTTAKTTTTACCTATTACCATGCCCCATGCAGTTTTACTCACTCGAAAGCGTTTGGATCCTTGGGCGATTTTCTCCTTACGGTTGGCCTTGAATTTTAAGGAGAAGAGATATTGTAGATGTCTTCCCTTTGACTAACCTTGGCTTTTTGGGAAGAGGTTGTAGATGTAATGCTTGTGTATCACGATGAATGTCGTGTAGGTGTGCATGGATGCGTATGAATCTCTTTCGGTAGGCATAAACCTTCAGAGATCTTCTTTTGGTAAGCATAAACCTCGAGAGGATTGTACGTGTATGTGAATTTCCTTTGGTAAGCATAAACCATCGAAGATTTCCCTTCAATAAGCATAAGCTTCGGGGAAAATGAATGAATGTCTGTGAAACATAAACCTCCAAAGATCTCCTTTCAGCAAGAATAAGCCTCGGGGAAGAAATGWTGTATGTGTCTATATCTCCTTCAGAAGCGCCTCGTTCTTTAGGAAGCCTTCCCTATGGATGACCTTGGATTTTTGGGAAGAATGTTGSATATAGCAACAATCGCGTATAGTTATGAATGTTATATAGGCATGTATTAGTGAGAAGGAACAGTTGCGTATAGCAACAATTGCGTATAGCAAAAAATGCGTATAGCAATAAATGTCGTATAGGAGTGTGTAGAAAATAGGGAAATTGCATGTAAAGACGAATGTCGTATAGGTGCTCTGATAGTTCAAATAAGATGGGCCCTAGCCTTGTGTAGAGGTGGTGCATTGTGCAATGTTCAATAGGTAATGTTTTGAGTAATGATGCGTACACATGATGACGTATGTATACTCAAYGCATGATAGCGCTTATGAAGTATGTGTAATGACAACATGTGTAATGCAAATCTATCCTTAGATCTAATGCGTGATATGACCAAGGAAATAGACTAAAGTTAAGATATTTTAAAAGTGTGAGATGAAGTCGTCACAACCCCCATTTGAACGATGCTTGTGATAGCGAGTGAACCCCATACCCATTGGGTTTGGGTGTATGAGAAAGGCTTAATTTGTGGTGTTGGTGGTAGGTTTAGTGGGTGAGCCCTCAGCTTGGGAAAATTTGTGAGTTTGCTTGTCTAGATCGAGGTTGAGGTTTATGTCATGAGCAAGATTTGATGGTGTTAGGCAAGGCGAGGAAATCTTGTGAAGTCATGGACTTCGGTGTAGCTTTTGGTGGTGGTAATGGTAAGTAATGAGGTATTGGGATGTGATTAGGAGTCGCCCCAATCGCTAACTTGAGTTGAATGCTGGATGAGGAGAGAATAAGGGGAAGCCAAGATGCTTCGATGCGATGCTTCGAGATGGATGCATGGTGACTGCTACAAAGTGATAGCTTAAGGAAAAATTGTAGAGTTCCTCAAGGTGTTTGAAAGAATAGGCTAAAGGTTCAAGAAAAGAAAAGGCTAAATATGTGACTAGAGTTAAGTAGATGGAGAATTGATGTGGTTGGCTACATGATGTTGGTTCAAACTCGAGTTTATGCYAGGTGCTATATTAGGAATTTGTACTACCAACTTTAAGGGAATTAAACTAGCTTGAAGAGTCGACCTCAGAATGTTATTGGGTTATTGGGTCTGACCTTGAGAAGAGGCTTCCTACGTATCCTTTTGGAATCAGACCGTCGTAGTTCTCGTTGATGATTTGGACAATGCCTCGTGTGAGAGGGCTTTTGTGGATGTAATGTGAGGCTATAGTTAACGGTTAAGAAAGAAAGGGAAAAGGCTCAAAATTCTAATGTAGCCACATGGTGCACAGCGTGCTTTTTTTGACTCTTGCTTTTAATTGAACTTGAATTTGCTCTTTTAATTTTTATTTTTTCTTTTCATTTTTTGCACTTTAGATCTTGCTCTTTAATCCTTTCTTACTTAGCTTGTTTTTTCACATGTCTTTTCCTACGCACCATTTGAACTCCCAAGTGTTAGGTAGATGTGGGTGATGAAAGAAGATAGGCTAAATTAAAGTGTTTATGGCTCAAAGGGTTGCAAGGGATTAAATGAATACAAGTGACGAGAAAGGAATGATTTTTTTTTTGTGGAGCTTGAGAAAGATGACCTCTCTTGGCAATGTCCATTTAGGTGTTTAGATCCACTCTTCCAGTTAATTAGTTTGGTTCCATTAAAGTTAGTAGTACAAACTATGTGGAGGCTTGAAAGAGAATAAAAATTAAAATTTATTGATTTCAAATGAATTCATTAAAAATAAATCCTAATCTTAATGACATAGACTCGAAAGGAAAAAGATATGACATACGGTCTAGGAGTAGGGACTCTCCAACTCAATCCTAAAGCTGGGATCCTAATTGACTCTTTTTTTACCATTTGATAGTCTCCTTAAGAAGATCATCCTCTATGGCTAATCCAATGTAGTAAACCTTTGTGAATGTGGTGAGGCCTCGGTACTTTAGATGATCTTTGTACTTCGGCAGAAGGCCAGCAATGAAGGTTTTGACCATCTCTTCTTCAGTGGGAACGGAGACCAGTGTGGCAGCAACTTCTCTCCATCTAGATAGATAAGCAGTGAACCCCTCCTTCTATGCTTAGTTAAGGATCTCGAGCTCTCGAGATGAAGTTTGGGTCTGAATGTTACCCTTGTATTAAGTCATGAATTCACGTGTTATGCCTTCTCAGTAACTGTTTCTTTTTTCGAAAGCAAAAAGAACCATTTATGGCATATGGGTTCCAAAGAGAGGGGAAAGACCATTGAAAAAAGGATGGGGTCGATCCCTTGGAGTGACATGGTGGTCTTAAATCCCTTCAGTTGGAATCGGGGGTCATTGGTTAGCTTGAACTTGGCTATGTCTTTGGCTGAGAAGTTTCGTAGTAGTTTGGAAGAAAGATTGGGCTTGAGTGTAGGTGGGTCTCCGTGAATGGTGGGGTCAATGGATTTCTGAATCACCTTTTCAACCAGCTTAGCCAAGGTAGACCTCGAGGTCCTTTCCTTATCTTTGACTTTAGTTTAAAGTCTTTGGATGACCTCGACTAGCTCTTGCACTTGGTTGGTAAGTGTAGACGACCAAAAGTGTTTCCCTTAATTGAATAGTCGGTGATGAAAAAAACGACATTTCGAAATAGATTTGATTCTGGAAGTTGTGACGAAATCCATAAATCAAACACATTGGCAAGAGTCGAATTAAAGTTGAGCTCAAAATCATACACCGAGGGCCCAATAATAAGCGAAAAACATTTATTTTAATTTTTTCTATATTAAGGCCATTTTTCTTAGCAAAATGATTTTTTAGAATTATTTCTAAAGGTCATTTCTAATATTTTTCATTCTCATCTTATTCCTTTTTTTTTCTGAGTTCGCTAGTATTTTCAAATAATTTTTTTGATTTTTCTATGATTCTTATAAGTTTTCAAAATAATTCTCGAAAAATAAATAAATTCAGAAATTCTAAGAGAAATCCRAAAAATTCGGTAATGATCCAGAATATTCTAGAAGATTAACCTTGAGCTCCAAGCAAGCCAAAATTGGATAAAGGATATTCCCGGATCATAGATTAGATTTAGAAAATACGGAGAAGAATTCCCGAACGAATATAGATATAGGACGAAATCAGATATACGATTGGTTGACGTRGCTGCCACATCAACCGAACCTTATATAYGGTTGGTTCAACCGTATATACGGTCATCATGACCGTATATAAGGTTCACACACCATATATATACAATTCCCATACCGTATATACAAATTCATCCTATATTATCCTTCCCCAAAAACGCTTATAAATACATGCACTCGGTTTAACAAAAATCAGTATTCGATCAACAAAAACCTTCGCRATACGTGCAATTTATAGCTCTTAAAAGTCTCTCTTTCATTCAAATTCAATCCACAAACACAAACCATTCTCAAAATCAAAAGTCCCTCGAATTCGTCGCAGCTTTTGGATTCGTATCTCTGCGGAATTAGGTACAAATTCTGAGGCTAT
Source organism: Bassia scoparia (assembly GCA_008642245.1). NCBI lineage: Eukaryota > Viridiplantae > Streptophyta > Magnoliopsida > Caryophyllales > Amaranthaceae > Bassia > Bassia scoparia. The sequence continues at coordinate 34,139 of SNQN01000556.1, forward strand.
TCAATCTAATTCTCTCTCTTCTTATATTATTGATCTTGATCAATATAATACTTTGAGTTTTATTTAATTCTCTTTTGTTTTTCAAACATATAAATCATCTTATTTTCAATCGTTTTTTATTTCATCGCAATTGTTTAAATTATAGTTGTCAATGCTAACAATCTCTTTTGTTGTGATAAACGATTTTTTTGGAAGCAAAGCTTTTATTACTCTAACCTTGCTTTGTTTTCTTTTGTTTTGGTAACGATACAAGGTGAGTAAATTCGCAAATATTTAAGTTTTGATTCCTATATATATTATTCTCGATTCTTGTGTATATGACTCTCTTATTTGCTTAATCAAGACCGGAATTTACTTGAATCACATTAAATTCAGATTAATTGTGGACGAACGTATTTTAGGCACCATATTAATTTGATTAATTCGAAGTGGCCACAATAATTAAGCTACGTAACGACGCATGTATAATATAAATCAACTCTTAAAGCAATATTATATTAATGTGCGTTCTAAGATCAAATCAATAGGCTCTTTGAATTCAATTATTATGATTTATGGAACTACAATGAGACTAAGTAGAGGCCGCTACATGCGGACGGATTGGGTCAAAGATCTAGTCTGTACATGTCCCCAAACCCATAATCTGGTTACTGGACCTAACAATGGGGCCATTAGTTTGGCAACAATGTTTCGAGCGTCCGTGATTAACCTGTATAGGCACAGTGGTGATCCCCTCTATCAACAACACACCCTAACGCACTCACGTGCGGTATCTGTGGCTCAATCCCACAATTCAAAATCGACGTAGGACAAGGTTCAATAAGGGCACATGCCTACAGTAAGTTTTTGGATCCCTTCTTTTTCAGAGGCCATTTTGTGGTGTTAAGGTGATGGGCCTAGTGGTATTGGATGTTAGAGAAAGGTTACGCTTGGAAAGATGGGTTGGTCTTGGAAAGATGGATTGGGCTTGGGGCTCAAACGTACAATTCCTTGGGTCGAGCAAGGGCTATATTGACGACTTCACTTGTTTCAGAAAGAATTAGACTCTTAATGAACTCTCTTAGTCGTTAGCAAATGCATATCCTAATTTCATGGTCATTTATCCTAGAATTCAAGTATGATGAATGCAAGGAGCCCTTTCGTTTTTGAAAAAAAACTGGTTTTTTTTTTTGGAAAGGGCATTGATTGACATGAGAATGTATGATATGCACATGTGTCCTAAGGGACTAGGGTTGTGTGATTCGGACTAAAAGATGACTGTGGACTATATGAAAGTGATTGTGAATGTGGGCTAGTTTCAAGAACTATATGATGGTTAGGGCCCATTCAATGCACACATATACAACATGATGACAAGTCGACCGTGGTCTGTTTAGGTTAGGTCAAATAGGGTAACACGCCTAAGGGTAGAGTCGGGTCTAATTTCACCACTTTCACGGTTAGTGATGTATGACTAAGTTGCCCCTTATGTACATGCATCTAGTAACACGTGTACACATGGCATGGGTGGGATGGGACTTTCCCTAGGCATGTGATCCATTAACCACATGCACCAAGGTAATATCCCCCCTTAAGGCAATCTCGAGCATAGAACATGGCCATGGAGAAACCAAGGAGCCTAAGGTGCGACCCTATTCGAAGGGTACATGCATATGTAAAATCCCATGAAATTACGAGACTTTCAAGTCTATCCACTTTACTTAACGGTGATTATCCCGGTGAAGTCACCAAACTGTAGGCGTGGGCCTTTAGCGGGTTTATCCTACGTCGATTGTGTTTATGGTCTTGAACCATAGAACCCACACGTGAGTGCGTTGGGGGAGTGTTGTCAAGTGAGGGGATCTCCACCATGCCTACACAGGTTTATCACGGACGCCCGGAATTGAACATTAATTCCAAACTAATGACCCCCACTATTAGGTCTAGTAACTAACTCGTGGGTTCGGGGAAATGGTACGGATTGAATCTTTAACCCAAATCCGCCCACATGTAGTGGCCTCTACTCGGTCTTATTGTAATTCCATTCAATCAAATTAATTGGATACACAAAATATAGCAATATTATCCTTAGAAATCGCTCTAACCCAAGACTATTCCAAAAGTGAGTTTCTATTATACATGTATAGCTACCTAAGCTAATAATTGTGACCACTTTGAATTAATCAAATTAAGACGGAGCCTAAAATCCGATTGTCCATAATTAATCGGAATTTAACGTGATTCAAGTAAATTCCGATCTTGTTCAAACAATGACAAAGTCATATGTACAAAAATCAAGAATAACATATATAGAAAAATTAAAACTCAAACATATACAAATTCTCTTACCTTGAACCGTAATCAAAACCATAGAAAGCAAAGGTTAGAGTATCAAAAGTTTTGCTTCCAAATGAATTGCTTATCATAACAAAAGATATTGTTAGCATTGACAACAATAATCAAAACAATTGCGATGATGAAAGAACGAAGGAAATGAAGAGGATTTACATATTGAAAACCCCGAATCAATCAAAAATTCAATGTATTATGTTAGTCAAGATTAACAATAAAAGGAAGAGAGAGAATTAGATTGCATAGTCTCATAATTTGTACCTAAATCTGCAAAGAAACGACTCCAAAAATTGTGACGAATTCGAGAACTTGGGGTATTTGTGAGTGATTTGTGTTGTGTGGATTGAATGTTTGAGAAGAGAGATTTTTGAGAGCTTTTGTATTGCACGTTGTAGGACGTGGGCCGTACCCCCGCGTATAGCGAGCTCGCGGCTTGGTACTACATCGGTGTGTTGTGCGTGGGCTTGAGCCACGGAACCCGCACGTAAGTGCGTTGGGGTAGTGTTGTCGAGTAAGGGGAGTCGCCACCGTGCCTATATAGGTTATTCACAGACGCCCGAAACGTTGGTGCCAAAACAATGGCCCCACGTCCAATCCAATAACCAGTCGTGGGTTCGGGGACATGGTACGGAT
>SNQN01000556.1:43325-71823 GCA_008642245.1 Bassia scoparia
GCCATTAATTTGGCACCAATGTTTCGGGCGTCCGTGAATAACCTATATAGGCACGGTGGCGATCCCCTCAATTCGATGACACACCCCAACGCATTCACATGCGGATTCCATGGCTCAACTCCATGACACTGAAGCTGAGGTCACGCCCTTGCCTAAGGCGGGGCGGAGCCCTWYAGTTGGCTTGTCCAACAAGTCTATTAATTAAAGTAACGGTTTGTGTTAAAAAGAATTTCAATGTGATTTGTGGTCTTGTTTGTAACTTGTCAATAATTAACAGTTAATATAATATGAATGAGCAATAAAAMTCTGGATTTGTGCACGTCTGGAGTATTGACAATCAGGGGTTGGGGTTGTGATTTCATTCGCAACTTTTGCAAAGYCGTTTGATCAACGCGTCTCTTTTCTATTATTTTTACAAAGGATTTTATCCAAAAGGGTTTTATCCAAAATGGGGTTAGTTGATATCTGATCTAGTTATGGTGATGGAGTCGCGCCCGTTCGCCATCTGGTTTGTTGAACTTTTTGACGCCTTTAGATGGGGAGGCATGGGGGATTGAACTGTGACACCTTGTGTGTCTGGTTTGAATTGTGGCACCTAGTGTGTCTGGTTGAATCGTGGCACCTTGTGTGTCTGGGTTGAGGACAACCTTGTCTGCTGCTCAAATCATAACAAATGTAGTCAAACATAATGAGTCATGTATTGGAGTCGAGTGAGTCATTTTGTAGGTACAATCGAGTTAACATGAGCAGTTGAGGATTTTGGGATTGAATTGTATTGGAGCAGCAGTATGTAATATGTAGTTGATTGTTTTGCTCTGAATTTGGGATCAGCTGCATATGTAGAATATTGTTAAGTGGTTATGAATACCACAATTGGGTTTTCTTTTGTTTCTAAACAGGTGTCGTAACTCGGTGTGTCCAGTTTTAGGGGAGATGTTGTCCGTTTGTTTTGTAGTCTTCGTATGTTGTATGTACTCAGCTTTGCTGATTGCGTGTTTTTGTGTTTTGCGTGTTTTCTACATTTTCTTCTTTTGGTGGACCTGTGAATCTGTGATGATCCTTATTTCACTTGGAAATTATGGGGAGCAGACTTTTTACAGGATTTGCAATCAGGTGACCAGCCTTGGATGGTTGGGATGAGTGGAGGGCCGATCATACTTAAATAATTTATTCAGGCATCGTAAACCTTACAGAATGATTTGCTATTTCGAGTTTATTATGTTTAAAAAGGGATTTTTACCGTTACTTGCGAATAAGGGCCTTAATGGTTCCAACTTGTCAAATGAATTTTTATATTTCAGATTTTAACACTTTGGTTTGAACTATTTTCTATCTTTGATTTTCGCTGCAAAATATTATTTTAGCCTAAACGTTTTAACACGTTGCAGTGGCATGCCAATAGTTCTCCGTATTTTTGGCTTAGTATTTCACAGGTAAAGTGGAGAATTATTGGGGTGTTACACGGTASGTGCAGTGGTTTTAAGCTCAACTATAATTCGATTCGTGCAAATGGGTTTGATTTATGAATTTTGTCACAACTTTCGGAATCAAATCTTTTTCGAAATGTCGTAGTTTTATCACTAACTATTCAATTTTGAGAGACAATTTAGAGTGTCTATAATCATAAAGAAGGCATCTTACAAGACAGCCCTTTCTAATTCTCTTTCCTGTGGAATTTTTCTTTGTTTCTTTTTTCTCCCAAGAAATAACTCTAATACGTCAACACTAATGGAATTTAAGAAGTGGGTGTTTGATAAAGCYCGTTGCCAAGAAGGCTTTAACTTCTTGAACAGAGATATCGCACATCGAGGTATCGATAAAGTAGGTTGGAGATTCAAGGAGAGGGAATAAAAAGCGTTCATCCGCTTTGAATTTAAGTGTTTCAAGTACTAGAGGCAGGGAACCGGCCACCCCTACACCAGAAATGAACAACGTGCAGATGAGAGGGCATTTCAGAAGGAGGAGAGAGAGATGGAATTGTGGACAAAATAGGGACAATGATTAAGGAGGAAGAAAAGGGAAAGCAAAGTGAAAGTTCTCTTGCAAATGTTTAAAGAGGGGCATGGCCTCGCCATCTCAAGCGCTAGTGTCTATGGCTTCATCGGTATCATCATCATCACCGTCATCGTCTCCATCAACATTTGTGGGATCTTTCCCTACAAAACATGGAAGACAGATCGCTCGTTTTCAGAGCGGTGAAGAAGACGAAATCGATTCTGACAACTACGAAACGGTCAGCGACGATTAAGCTTCTCGTCTTCCATAATTGTAAAAAGTTAGTCTAAAACATGGTTCTAGCAAGATTTTGGTTATCTTAAATCTTCAAATKTTATAATTAAGTACTAATTTTATGTTTAAGTTACTTTAATTTCAGAATATTTTGTCAAAAAATATTATTTTACATTATTACAAGTGTATTTTTGAAATTATGATCAATGGAAATATTTTGGTAGAAATTGGTTTTTACTAAAGTATAGTACATTATATAATTAATTGAATGCTAACCGTACTTTTATGACAAGACAAGACCTATACTCTAATAAAGACATCATAAACAAAATGACGGTCTTGTAATGATGGTTGCCTAAGATAATACACCAATTTTTTGCTTGATTTGTGTCCAAGTAATTTTTCATAATTCTTGAAAATCATGCATAATTGTATATTATCCCCAACCAAAGGCATTCTTACCTACTCTTATAGCAAATATAAGATAGCCCCAAAATTGTAATGTTATAAGGCTATTATATCTAACTCTAGCTTTAAGAATAAAAAATTAAAATTTATATAAAGTCACCAGTCCTCTATGCTTAAGATGTTAACTCACCAGGACTCAAGTGATATCGCCCTTGCAAATTAAGAGAGGCAATTTGTTACTGATCAAAATATTTAGTTTGACTTTGTTCACCAACATTGACTAGATGCTTAACCAGAGATTGACTATAGCCTGATTAGCTTTAAGTTTTTTTGACTTTAAGGTGTAATTTGTACCCCATTGTCGTTCTAATTTCCATCAAATCATGAGTTTTATTCGAATTAGTTTGTTAATTTTTTTGGAATAATAAATTTTGATTGAACTTCATATTAGAATATTTGACTTTGGTTGATTTTTTACCGGATTCCTGGTTCTTTTGTTTTTTAGATGTGGTTGTTGGTTTTTTTAGGGCGTTTTAATTGTTGTCAGTAGGTAGTGTAGGGGCGTGGGGTTACGTGGTTTTGGTTKTGAAATGGTGGTGGTTTTGGGGAAGAATTAGTGTGGACTAGGCAACTTTGTTTGCAATACTACATCAGACTGGACAACTGCAGAATCTATCTTYAAATGGGTATAACTTCAAGCAAACATCTCCAAATTGAGATATTCCTAAGCCTAAATTCATTAACTTTTCAAGATCTACAACTTTCATAGAAAAATTAACAGCTAAAAAGAAGTAGATAGTTAAGTAAAATGCAAAAAATGAAACTGCATCTACAAACTCTTGTTCAGTAGCAGAAGAGTTGCTTGATTTTTTTTCTAATAATTGATTCTTAATTTTTAATCTATTCTTCATGCATTATACCTAAAAGATGATCAAAATCTTAGCATTTCCATCATGTTYAGTTGATTTTGGCTAGGAATGATTTCAGCTGATTTGTGAAACTCTTTTTTTTCATAGCACATAAGGGGTTTTAACTTTTAAGTGTTCATTTTCATGTAAAAGAATTTTGTTTAAAGCTTTCATGTGATACTTGTGAATTTAAGCTTTCATGTGTCCTTGAATTTTTAATTGAGTTACATTTATTGTACAGAGTATGTACTTGTGATATAGAGTACGTAATATTTTTAGTGACTATTGGCATAATTATGTGCATTGATTAATCAGGTTATATTATGTTCTATTTAGCAGGGATACGGAGTTGTCACTTCTCATCTAAGGCTTTTCGTATAGTTCTGCGATCAGCACTAGATTATGAAGGTATCATGTGGTATATTCAAGTATTTCATAAGTCTTATTGATGTATGTGAATGCAGGTAAATACTCAAAGGTAAATAAGGACTACTTAAGGGAGTAGTATTAGTAGAATCGCTCAAAGGTAAATGCTCATCTTATTTATGTGCGTGCAATGATTATTTCTATTTTAATTTCTTTGTTTATTTTCTTGACTTGCTTCTAAGTTGTCTATCGATTGAGAAAATAGTTGTCTGTGGAAAAATTAGCTCTGAGGATAGATTGGCTCTTGCTTGATCTTTAAGAAGTTGAAATTTTTATTATATTGGATATTGCTATTCCAAAGTTACAACTTGTTTTTGGCTCATATTTAAGGTTGATCTGCTATAGATTGATCAAAGTAGAATTTACTCATGTGTAATTGTACTACTATAGATTGATCAAAATAGAATGTACTCATGCATTTTTTATATATTCTTGATTTTGCGCATAATATGCTCTTGTAGTCAAATTTAGTCTCTAGTGTTTATTCTGTATTTCAGGTATATATAAGTAATTAAGTAGGTAGATAAATTTTTTTGGCTCCATCCTCTGTCTTTTGTCTGCTACATATTGTGTGGAGTTTCTTTGGGTGGGACGAGCAGATGGCATGTGTTGTTGCCTCATTGTATGTTGCTATTGATTATCCTCATAGTGCCCTGTTCTGGCTGCCTTGTTTGGAGCTGCCTTGTCTTCTTGTTGTAGTAAAACTCTATAGTGGTGGTGYTGCTGGTGTAGGGAGCTATGCTGCTATTTGTTGTCTGAGTTATTGTTGTTGTGGTTGTTATCTGAGATGTTATTGCTGCTGCAATTTCCGAGTTGTTGCTACTACAGTTGTCACTATTCAGGATTCATGAGAATTCTATGACGCAACGTTGAAGTAGGAGTTGAAGTGAGAATTCTATGTTTTCCGGTTTTTAGGTCCTTTCTTATGTTTTCCGATTTTTGCTCTTGTTATTAAATAATATCCGGATGTTAATTTTTATTATATACAATGTATAGTTCCATAATACAATGTAATAGACTTCGTATGTTTATAATTAAATATAATATTGAATTTTATAATTGTCAAGTCAATAATAATTATTCTTTTTTGGATTACTAGTATAAGTAATTGTGTACTAATATATGTGAACTCTTGATTAGCCAATAAAAAAGAAAAAAAAACAATATAAGTAACCAATATATGTTGTGACAGTTACATATATGGTTCTTTAGGTAACCATCAATACCAAAAAGTCAATGTAAATAAGGATATATTTGTAACCAACATTTAATAGAGTGAATTGTCAAAAACACGTTATTTGTAACTATCATTTTGTTGGTTACAAATAAATTGAGTTTAGATAACTGTCACAGAGATAACCATCAATATTAGTTACCTAAAGCCCAAAAACAATGGTTACTTCAAACAATTGTTCCACTAGTGCATGATGTTTTTTCCTCTTAAGCGTGATGATCAAATCATGATCTCTTCCATGCTTGTATTGAAGCATGATGGTGATTGATAATTAGAAGTTTTCCTTACTACATTTAATAAATTTTCTTGTGTATTATTGTTTTAATCTTATTAAATTGTATAAAGGAAGAATTAATGATTAATTTGGTTTAAGATAATATTCTATGGTTTGATAGAATAAATGAAGTATTGCAAGAAATCCACATGTATTAGAGTTGTTCATGTGTGGGATGGTCCGTCAAACTCGCCCGGTTCGGCCTGCTAAAAAGCGGACTTGGACATCTATTTTTAAAATTTTAAAAAAATTAGGCGGGCTAAGCCTGACCCGTTATTATAAACAGGCACGCATGGACAAGTAAACTTCTTTTTCGAGCCAGCCCACCCGGCCTATTTATTTTAAAATATTATACAATTATTATTTATAATTGTTTTTGTAAAGTGAAACCTATTAAAACTACCTAAGCCCATTACTTAGCTTATTAGTTACTAATTATTATGAAAGATAACTATATGTATAAACTATAAACTTAAAAAAGTATGAGTGACTATTACTTGTTTTTTTTATGGAAAAAGAGAGCTACAACTCAAAGAAAAAGGAGAACATAAAAATAAACCTAAATAGGAACCCTACGAGGTAAAGCAACACCACGGTTGTCTTCCTCAATTATTCTACTAAGAGCTAGAGGTATAACATTGTCGTTGAGATAAACTATATGGTTGTTAACACTATGCTTTGCGAGCCAATCAGCTACTYGGTTTGCTTCACGATAGTAGTGAGTAAGAGTCAGTCTAGCGATCACGAGCCATGTAATGAACTTTATCAATTAGAACATTTTATCAATTATGTATTTGTTAACACAAATTAGGCTTGTTAGGCCGTGGACAAGTCCGACCCGTAATTTAGGGCAGTTAAGGGTTAGAAGTCAAGCTCGTAAAAACGGGATTGGGCATGCATTCCTATAGGCCCATGATAAGTGGTCTTTTAAACCACTTATTAGTGTAATTTTCTTCTCAATATGGTCCTTTATTTGTCTAGTAATGCCTCATTTTGGATGATTTTAACTTATTTTGGTCACACTAATGCTTCACATGTGATTTGTGTGTATTTGGTGTATTTTAGGCATTTTTGGGCACGTTTTGGAAATATTTTGCACACTTATCTGAATTCAAATGATCATATCCTTGTACTCACTCAATATTTTGAGGTAATTCCAATTGGAGATGAAAGTAGGTCTCGAGAGCTTTGAAACGGGTGGTGATAAGGCCAATTCTGATAAAAGACGAGAAAGTTACGTGAATTTTAAGTTGGACAAGCAAGCTGCCATCCGAGCCCGCGATTTCGACTCAAGCCCGTTTTTGCCCGAACAAGCTCTTTTTGGGTAGTTTTTGTAGAGAGAAAGGGGAGCTGCATTATCTTCTTCTGTTTTAGAGCATAGTTTATGTATTCTCTCACTTAGTTTTCAGTCTTAGACCTTAAAATTTCTACTCAGAGCCTTGTTATTTCTACTTTGTTATTCAACATTTAAGTAGGGGTGTCCATCATTCGGACTCCAATCCAAAGTCCAAACCAATCCAGTCCAAATAAGTTATTTGGATTGAACTTTTTTTAATTTGCATTAGATTCGAATTAAAAAAATTGAAATTCGGATTTTTGCATTGGATTCGGACTCAAAAAATTTGAGTCCTAAAAGTTCAATCCAATCCAAATAGTCTGAATTAGTTATGAATATATACTAATTTCAAAAATTATTTTTAATAAATATCAATATAAAATATTATAAATCTTAATAATTAAGGAAATTCCCATTGGTGAGTTCGTACTTTTGGGATTTCCCTTCGGTAACCACGAGTTTTTTGTAATACCAAAAATGACTTCCTAGTTGTGTTATGTTACCAAATGTGAGTTTAATGATCATTTTGGGGTTAAGTCACGTATTTTGCTCTAAGACCTCTAATCATGGTCGTTATTCCTCCAYTCTCTCCTCTACTCCTCCTTTGTACCTGCTAATAGGTTGCCACACCCACACACCACCTGCCATTTTCGCAACCCCATCAACACCCACACACGACCACCACCACTTCGCCACCGCCACAACCCGACAATTCAAACAACCCCATCACAACCACTTTCACCACCACCACACCCCTGCAAATTCAAACGACAAACCACTCCACAAATTCGAACCTCCCTTATTATAAAACGTAGTGTATGTATGATCAGAAATTTAGGCCAACATTTCTGCCATTTTTGAACTCTTCATTTAGCCTCTTATCGACATGTTGGTCACTGCTACTATCAAAATCAATACTATAAACCATGTTGATTGATGAAGTCCTCTACGATAAGAAATTTAGGCCAATAATTTCTACCGATTTCGTCCAAAAGTTATGCCATTTTCGTCCAAATATTTTGCCATTTTCGGCCAAAAACTTAGGGTTTATACCAAATTGATTTGGGGGRAAATATAGGGTTTATAAGAAAACTTCAAATTCAAAACAAAATTACAATTAAATTCATGTGATTGTAATTTAAAAGTGAAGGAAGTTGATTTTCAAAACAGTTTCGAAATTAAAAAACAAATTTCTGAGTTGAAAGTCACGAAAATGGTGTTGCGTGGGATGACGAGTGATGGTTCGAAGCAGTGGGTGGTGGTACGCACTAAAGTGGTTGCGAATTGCTGGTAGGTGGACTGGTGGTGGTGTGTGGGTGTTAGTTGTTGGGGTTGCGAAATGGCAGCAATGTTGATGGTGGTGCATGCAATGGGAGTTGCTGGGTTGGTGTTGTTTTTGGGATGAGGAGAAAAGAGTAGGGTTGGTGAGTTATTTTCAATCAAGGTTAATAAACTAACTAACATTTAATAGATTTTACACATAGTACTTAACARCAATTGACCCATTAAAGTCACATTTAGGAATGAAATAAAAATACATAGCCATTTTTTGGATTAAAAAAACACTTGTGGTTACCGATGGGAAAACCCAAAAGTACGAAGTCACCAATGGGAATTTCCCTAATAATTAATTCTAGTGTTGAAAGCTTTGCTTTATTTTGTATTGAAGATATGAAGACCCTGCTTTGTTATTCTCCCTCTGTTATACTTTACTTGAAACAATTGAATATTTTACCTCTAATAAATAATAATGTCAATTATTTCAAGTAAAACGTAACGGAGGAAGTATTTTATGATGATCAAGACACATTTCTTATATTTGTGATTTTGTGGTGTGGATTTTGAAATTTTAATTTGGATTAGATYGGATTGGATTTGGACTAAAAAATGAAATAAAGTCCATATTTATTTCGAATTGGATTGGACTAAGCTTCAATCCAATCCAAAGTTCGAATAGACACTCCAACATTCAAGCAATGAATTTCTCTAGTGATATGMAATTTGAAGCTTCATAGTAACTTTCTCTCTCCTCTACTTTGTTTGTTCTTTAGTTAATTGTTGGTATTCGATATTGTTTGTGGTTAGATTATTAGTTTTAAATTGTTGATTATTGTTATTTCTAGCCTTGATTTCACTAATGTTAACTTTAAATTGTTGATTGTAAATTTCTTCATGGATTATGAGTAGTTCAATTTTTAGGGTTTGAGGTGGAGGGTTCATAACTTAAATTTTGGGGGTTTTCTTATAGTTGATGTTTAAATTGAGTTTTTGGTCGGATAATSTTGGTGTTAATAATAGAGTCTAGGTTTCGGGTTTATAGACTAGCAGTTGGGTAACGTAGGGGTTATTGGTGTATGTGACCTCCACATACACTACCCCAATATTTCCCCCTATCGGTCCTCATAATCTCACCCCTTAATGGTCCCCCCTTATGGCCCACATTTCCCTCATTCCTCAATTTCTATAGACTAGTGTATGTGGGTGCACATACACCAAGTATATGTGTATCATCTCTCGCTATTAATCTCCTTTCTCAAGGTAGGATACGCATGTTTTTGTATCGATTTTATGTCTGCTCTTGTGATCATAACAATTCACATGAGTTAAGTAAAATTAAATAAAATAAAAGAGCTTAACTTTCACTTTTTTAGAGTTAAAGATCTCAAGTATTATAAGTATCAATTAAGGACCTCAATTGGATGAAAACTACTTTTAGGGTGTTTTGTACTCCCTCCGTCACTTTATTTTTTACGTTTACTTTTTGTATAYAAAAGCTCTTGTATGCATTAGATGCACGATAAATTATTTTACATCAAACATATAGTGACTTCTTTTAGTTTATATAGTAACTCATTATTCACTTTACATCAATATAGTGATAAATAATAAGGGTCATTATATTAATCTATCAAAAGGTTTACTATATTCGTTAAAAGGGTTACTCTAATCTRGTGCACGATAAAAGGGTTGCTACATTGGCTAAAATGGTCACTCTAATCTGATGTCCGATGCACCTAAGATTTTTTTTTTGTATAATTTTCAATGTACATGTTTAAACGTTAAATCATATACTACGCTTTGTAAAAACTGCATGTTAAAACTACATGTTTAGACGAAACTAACAAGATCTCATATGAATCTATAATTTCTCGTGTATATGAACATATTTATTTMGTAATTTTTTCACCCCTCATATTCTGAAAAACAGACGTAAAGATTATAGTGAAATAGATAGAATATTATTGTAGTTTGTTGCAATTTTTGCAATGTGACAAAATAAAAAATGAAAAGCTTAGAAGCTTTAAACCCCCGTTTTCAAAGAGAAACGTTCTCTCACAAAGGAGAAGTTAGAAGTTAGAAGTTAGAAATAGTTTTGTAGTTTTGTTAAGCATGCATGTGGTTCTCCGTACTTGATTGGGGCGTAGAAAGTGATTAGATGCTTTTCAGTTTTGAATACTTCGTAGTAATTAGATTTAAAAATGGAATATTCTGTTGGACTATTGACAACACTGAGATATACCCATAAGTCCATAACCCATGTGGGGTGTTAATGTGTTATTACTTAGCTGACTCAGTTTTTTAATTAAAATCTTCAAAGTTTTTCCACCTCTCTGATCCCTAGGGACTGCTTGGTCAGTAGTTCTGTCCTGCAGCAASATCAGGCCACCCTCCCACCGCCCACCGCACCACCAGATCCTACAACAAAATTCTTTCTCGCTTAGATTATTAACATAATTAAATTATTAGTATTAGATTATTAACATGTATGCATATCAAGTACGAGTAATGTTCTTAAAGCATTCTACAAATGAGATGGCATCGCATGCATATCATCCAATATCATGGCCTCTCAACTATCAMCCAACTAATTCAGCCTCATTCTAATTATTACTAATAATTGATGCTTTGAAACTATCAATCTCGTACAACTTTAGAGTCTAGATCCCTTTTTTCCATTACTACCACCTTCTTATCTACTCAATAGACTCACTAAGAGCATGGACAATGCTGCTTCTTTTGGTGTCACAAAAGCATGTGTGACCCTAAATGGTTAAGTCGACTAATGTGGTTAGGTAACTCAAACACGAGTATATTTATAGGTAGATAATATGGTAAGGTCCTCAAAGTTGGAAGTGGGCCAACTTTGTTTTTTCTTTCTCTTTTTGTTATGTTTATGTGATATTAAAATAAGGTGGGCTCTGAAAAATTAGAGTGAAAAAGATTTTGGATAAGTTTATTATTGTAAAGTGATTACTTAAATTAAAAGAGGGTAAAGGAGAAAGTGAGTAGGAGATGGTGTGGCAAAAGGTGGAGAAGAGACGGATATTATGATTTATGAGTAAACTCATCATTGAAGTTGGTGTAATTTAAGTAAGATTATGTTTGTGACAATTGAATTTTGCAAAGGTAAATTTATTATCACCGAATTAAACTCATTATTTTTACTAAAAAATTTGAACAACTTTTTAGTATTGGAAAAGTTTATTTTATAACTAAATCGTACTAATAATTATTATTAAATCATAACTTATTTAMAAAAATTTACCTAAAAAATCTGTAAATATCCATGCAATAAATTAACACCGCAAATTGGTTGCAACTTTGACCACGCGTGTGTTGCAAGTGGTAGAAATTGATTGCACAAGGTGGACGAAAATCACCAGAAATCGCTCATGAATGTGTTGCAAGTGGTATAAATAGAGTGTTCATAGAATCTTCAAGTGATAGTTTAAGAATCTTTGTGGATAAAACGGGTGTCAAATTGTGATTTGTTTTGGAGGAAAAACAAAGAGTAATGTAAAAGTCCCATGGTAAAGTGGTAACCGAAAGGGCTAGGCGTGGGAATGTGGGTGTTTGGCTATTGGGCATCTTAAATGGTCAAATAGCAAAAAATGAAACTTTAAGCTATAAATCCTATAATATACTACTAGTTGTACAGTGTATAAGCAACAACTATACAAGAATGCAGTATCAACTGAACTAAATGCCACCATTTAGTTGTTAAAGATTAAAGATTAGCGACGATTAATATTGTACTCGTAGCTATTCGGCAGAGGTGAACAGATCAATGCACAACAACCAATGCCAAGCTTTGGTAACTCACCCAGTCACCATTCCATATGGCACTATGGCATTGTCCATTTGGCTACTTCCCGCCACCAACAAACATAACTTTTAAAAAGTCCTAATGTTCCTACTTGAATTTTTTCATATGACTTCCAATCTCATAGTTTGATCTTCATATTAGCTTCGTGAATCTTTTTTGTTTTTTCGGTTTCGCCTCGTGAATGTTTTAGTTGATTGGTCCAAGTATAAAAGACTAATTATATTACCAAAATTGATTGAGCAGAACTGAACTAATTTGATCTAAATACAACAAACTGATTAAAGTTGAACTGTTAATCTCAAAGTCTAATAACGAAACTGAAATGATTTGAATGAGTATGAACTAAACCGTGAACGGGTAACTTGAACTACAAACTGAAGTAAGCATACGTGAATAAACCCTTAGGCATGTTTCTTCTCTTAATTCAGTTCAACTCTGTTCAGGTGAAGTCAATTCAGTCAATAACTTAATCTATTTTGTTACTAATTTGACATTACGATAATGAGAAAAAATAATAGAATACGATAATATGAATTAATAATAAAAATAATTATAATAATAATAATATATAATAAAATAATAATAATAAAATATAATAAAATAATAAAATATATTAATATCCAAGTTAACATTCAATTAATATTCCGTATCTAAAAAAAGCTCACTTTGATTTGTGTTGATACAAAATTGATAGATGATAGGTGTGAAAGTGGGGTCAAAAAGAGACAAAGGATTAAAGTAGTTATATGATAAATATTAATAAGTAGTGTATAAAATAATATTTATTATGTTCCCATATAAAAAGAGACAAAATTATTATTTTAATTGTAGTCTCCTCTCCTAAAAAGAAAAAAATGAAGTTGGGCATTTAATGCAAACAAAAGAAAAGAAAGTGAGGCATTTTTAAAAAAACGGAGGAAAGTATGGATAATAATTACACCAAAAATAACTAGTAATTAATATTACAATATCCAAGTTATTCAATTAACAGTTAAAATATTAACAAGTAATAATAGTTTTAATCTTCCAAAGATTACTGGCGATATGAATAATAGTTTAAATAAAGTAAAATATAATCCAAAGATAACTTCAGTAATATATTATTAATAGTAAACCAAATAAATATTAAGACATGATAAAATAAGCCAAAGTAAATATGAACTCTAAGTTAAAGTTCAATATAATCAAAAAGATATATTATATAACAATTAAATATTAATCTCAATGATTAATATTAAATAGTTAATATATTGCATCCAAGAGTTAAATAGTTATACTATTGATTCCCAAGATAACTATTAACAAAGTTAAATATTCAGTTCGAGTTCAGCTCTGTTAAGTTCAGTTCGGTCAGTCCATTCATTTCAATTCAACTTCAGGTGATTCAGTTAATGTAAACAGAGCATTATTGTGACAATCTCAAATCTAAGGGATGAATAGTACAAAATATCTATTTTTATAGTTTTTGCTAATGTATAATTGAAATATGATCAAACAATAAAATGTGAATGAAAGTGGTAGAACATTAGGACATAGAGTAATCGAATAGTTGTGTTATGAACAATTATTCAAATATAATGAATATAGGGAAATTCATCAGTTAGACTGTATTATCTAACTTTTGTATTCGTTAGTGACCACGGGTGGGATTAACACTAAAAACACTACACATTAACCAAAACCTTTCCATGACGAAAATAACCTAATTTAACGGAAAAATTCTGACATCACTTTTTATGTTTTGCATACAGAGTAGCAACCGGCACCACCAGTCTCGAGTTGACACGAAACAAGGTCTACATTAACATTATACTCTTATATTAAAACTTTTCCCCTAAACACAGTTTGACACTGGCAAACACTTTTCACTCACATGCACATTAGAACTTTTCTTCTCAATGATACATGTTCTTCAATTATCCTCCTAATCAACAGATATAAGATTTTAATTCTTTCATAACGTGCGAAAGTATCGAAGCTCAATAAATATATATATAGCTTAGATCATGCGAGGAATGCAGTGACGTGACATAACGTTTGAGTGAGATTTTCGTGACATCTTTCCAGGTGTTCTTTAAATAGATTGTCGTTTGGATATATTATCATAATATTCAGTTCATACTGTCCTGCTATGATTGGTCATAGATGAAGTTGTTAAGAGTGGTAACTTACTACAATAAAAAATTTGTAATGTTAGGAAATAATGTAATTATTCCCCTTATCGTATGTTTCTATGTACAACTTAATTCCAGTGTAATAACTTATGTGCACGCAAAAACTATAATTCGATGTAAGTAATTATTATATACGCATAACAAATGCTGTAAAAAGTTAGTTACAATTACCATATGTGATTACTACCCTAGTTAATCATTATGCATGTTTTATGCACGTTATCATTCAATATTTATATTAATGTCAAATTCAAGTTTATTATTTTGTTATCTAGGTGTTTTTATTGTAATTATGAATTTCTCAATTTAAAGCAACCTCATTATTTTTGACATCTTTCCCTACATATGTAATATAACATGAAAATAGGTTTTTTTTATTAATTTATTTCTGTAAAATTTATTTTATTAACTTCATTAAGGGTAGGTAAATGAGTCAATTTGGAGGGGGCGGGACACTATCTTTCTCCCCCATTCACTTATATAATAGAGATTACATTAAATCAAAGATCATTAACTTGAATGGATGAGTTAAAATTTACATTTATATAAATCTTTGATTGTTTGATTTACTAACCTTTTCTTTTTTATTTCAATTACTAATTAAGCAATTAGTTGACTTTTAAAATATTCAAAATTTACCTTTATTGATTATGTAAGGAAAGACGGGTATTTTGGACTTTTTAGGTGGACACCACCACCTCCCCCCTTCCCTTATATAATAGAGATCTATAARTTTTTCCCTTCATATTCCTTTTTATCAATTTCATCTTTACCAACTGGAGGACACGAAACTCAGACGATGCGATCTTTAGTGATGGTTATGTGGGTCTCGATGGGGTTATGCGGGATGCCGTGGGTGATGTGATGCTGGCCATGACTGAGAAAGTGAGCCTTGTGGCGGAGGTGGATGTTGCGGAAGCATATGCGCTGCGGCAACTAGTTAAACTGACCTGGGAGTTTGGCTTACGTGTGCTGATTCTTGAAGTGGACAATTTGAAGCTATACACTGCTTTGCAAAAGAGATGCTTCGAAGCTTATCCCTTTGGTATTATTGTGAGGGATATTATTAATTATGCCAATTTATGTTCTTATTGTTTTTTTTCTTTTGTTCGTAGAACTGGAAATCGTGTTGCACACAAGTTAGCATCTGTTAGTCGTTCGTATGATTCGTTACATGTATGGCTTGAAGAGGCCCCTAATGAGGTGCTACCGGATGTAATTTTGGACGTTTCTTAATAAAATTAGCAATTTCCCGTCAAAAAAATTTCATCTTTACCATTTCTACAACACTAACTTTAACTCAATCTATATCTATAAACTCCGTATATACACTTAGGCCCTGTTCTCGTCAACTAAAATTTGCTGAACTGAACTTATTTTTACTGAACTGAACTTATTGGTACTGAATTGAAGTTATTTTTAYTGAAACCTTAACAAATTTCTTCAGGATTGAACTTATTTTACTGAACTGAACTTATTGCTACTGWACTGAACTTATTTTTACTGAAATGAACTTATTGCTACTGAACTGAACTTATTATTACTGAACTGAACTAATTTTTACTGAAACTTATCTAAATAAGTGGACGAAAACAAGGCTTTAGTATTTTCAAAGAAAGTCTCATTTGGTCGTTCTCATTTTCTAGATTGTCATTGTATTCGACACTTTCAAAGTTATACAAAAGATAAAGTTTTACTAATAATKTCACTCGTACTTCGCACTGGTAAAAAAAACTAGTTATTTTTTTTWAAAAWAAACATACCACGTGTAGACACCCAAATGTGTCTCCCCAAATGAGTAATCGATGATGAAACATACCATGTTTCGTGATCGATTCGATTCCGAAAAGACGCAGCTGTACTCGTAGAAATTGTCAATATATTGCTGCACGCTCCAATCATAGGCAAAGTCAGTCAAAGGCCACAAAACATTTTCTTTAATCATTTCTAGTTCGATTTCTGTTACTGTAGATTTTTAAAACACTTCACTGTGATTTTCATATTTCACTTTCATTGCATTCTCTTTTCTAGTCACCACTATTTTTAGAATTTTCTGATTTTTCTACGTTTCAAGAATTTGCATATTACATATCAATACTACGCATCGCAAGAAATAGGGAAAATACCAAAAATCACGGAATGTTTCCGGACCCCAGAACTCCCTAGCAGTATTGAGACGATGTTTATCCGTCATCTGCTAAGAAAAATCTATCAATGCAACAATAACCAATAAGCTCAAAGGAGCGTATATCCCCCCGACAATCGCTCCCATGAGCGTAAATACGCTACATGAGCGTATTCCCTCCCCGCATGAGTTATATGCATCCCCATGAGCTATATCCCGCACTTTCCTTCAGCTATATACGCCTCTCCTCTCGGTTTGGACACTTTACGACCCACACATTACGATTTCGCACTTTCGCAACCCAATATACTACGGCATACCACCACACCTCTGGTCAACACCCGAGCTCATCACAAGAGTCTCTTTCCATCATACACATTCCAAATCAGTTTCGCATCCTTTCGAATCGAGTCGCACGAACGAATCAAGTTAACTCTGAGATTACTCACCTAAGACTATTTTTCACTCTTTTAAATTCCTTTCTCTTTAATCTGATATTATTATTAGAGTTTCAATAATTTCACCATGAAACCGCTTTAATCATCTCATGTAAATATGTATATTTTTTCCTTTTTCCCCACTGCTTTCCGTTACACTTTATTTTATTATCATCCTCTGTCACATTATATTATCCATATCGATGAAATAACGTGTCCATACTAACATTTTATTTGTTGTATTAGCAATTCATCAAAGGCGTTTCCTTTAGTTTTACCTTAACGATGTATTTTCAAACAGGTGAAGGATACATGTATTTCTCTTTACTACCTTTGTCTTCTTTTCATTTGTATATTTTTTCACCTGTCTATATTGCTTAAACACGATCAATGCTATTCAATTAAATCACGATTAATCATGGTCGACTTTCTCACCTTGTTAACATTTATTCAATCACTTGGTTGCTCACTATTTTGTTTCTACATACCACCTATTTTTAGTATATAGAGTTGCCTGTCAGGCATCAATCGGCTAATTATTCATATGATACTTAGAACCTACAATGAGACGAGTAGACGCCGCTACCCGGCGATTGGTCACACATTAGTCGGTACCTGTCCCCGAACCACATCTGTACTGGACCTATGTGGCATTAGTTCCGCACCAATGTCGGCGCCTGATAACCGTATAGACCTGCGATCCCCTCAATTCGACAACATACCCCAACGCATTCACATGCGGATTCCATGGCTCAATTCCATGACACTGAAGCTGAGGTCAACCCCCTTGAAGGGGGTGAAGCCTTACACCACGTAGAAAAGTTAGAAACACAAGTCTACCGCGTAAAATTTACCATGAAATTATCACTTGCATGACAGAGGTATAAGTTTAAATTGTTTCCAGAAATTAATTTTTTTTTTGGTTCTATGATTGTATCTAGTTAAC
Organism: Bassia scoparia; assembly: GCA_008642245.1. Classification (NCBI taxonomy): domain Eukaryota; kingdom Viridiplantae; phylum Streptophyta; class Magnoliopsida; order Caryophyllales; family Amaranthaceae; genus Bassia; species Bassia scoparia. The sequence continues at coordinate 60,930 of SNQN01000556.1, forward strand.
AATGCGTGTCTAGATGGGCAAAATATATTTGGTTGATGTCATTAGATTGTGGGTAAAAGTGGTTAATATAGTCTACTATGGGGTGTTTGGTAAGCGAGTAAGGATAAGTAGAACAAAAGAATGAGACAAGGATAAGGATTTGATAAGAGGTATAAAGATAAATTTAAGTTTATATATTGTCTAGTAAGAACATCCACAATAGTGAGCTACAAACCTTGTAGTTTTGTGTGYCATGTCATATTTTTAAGTTATAAGGTTTTCAAGCCATCTCTACCTACAWTGTTAAGCTACAATCCTTGTAGCTTGAAATTGACCCCACAAAAATTTTCATACAATTTTTCCTTGTTGCATTTAATAGCATAATTATACAAAAAAATCCAAAATAAAATTGCAAGCTATTAGCTTTGTTRAGCTACAAGCTTGAGTCAAACAACAAGCTCACTTTTCCCACAATGGTACGGTTGAGCTAGYAGCTTGCAAATTTACAAATTGCAAACTAGTCTTTCAACACAATGCTCTAATAATATTGAGAGTAAATTTGCGACAAAGAGAAAAAAAAATTATATAAAAAATACCCTTATTATATTTTHTCTTATTTCATTACTAGTTTTTTTTTTTTTTTTGCACCTGATGTGTGCTTAACATGAAAAAATTACCCTATTAGAGTATCCTCGCTCAATGATTTACACATGTAGGACCCGCTTGCAAATAATGAAGCTTTCAAGCTACAACCTCAACCACTGTGGAGAAAAATAGGTTGTAGCTTGGACAAACCTTGTATCTTTGTTGAGCTACAAGTTTTTGGGGCCTACATGTATGTTAAAAATTAAATCAAAGTTAAAAATAATAATTATACATAGGTAAAAACTTAATATGTCTCCTTCATTTTCTCTCTTCCTCCCTTCTCCATTTTCTCTCTCCTCTATTTTCTCTCACAACCAGCGTGTATGTTGCTCTGGTCAGCGATGCTAGAAGGTTGTTGTTTGATTGATAAGAATTCATTCAAACTTTCTTTGCTCAAGTTCGTACGTGGAGTCAAAATCGGTTCTCATTTTAGATCTGAACTTGCTGCTGCTATGTTCGTGCAGAATCGACTCAAGGCARACACTAATGGAGTGTTAAATTAATTTTCGTGAGTTGCATATTTTACAAGCGTGGGGCGTCACCAAGCCGGACTGGGTCTGGTCCCTCTKCCCCGCGGGGTACAGTCTCGATTGAGACATCGTATTGCGAAGAATTGAATTCTTGCTATTTTGCATAGTGTGAGTATGCTTGGCATTGAGGGTCATAGAAACTCGAAATCGAATAAAGGAAGTCGCCACCGCACTTCTTTCGGGAAGCTGCAGAACCCGTTTTAAGCCTTGCCGGCATAGTCCATGCAAGGCGAAGGACTCCATGTTAGGTCGTGCACCAAATTTGGATTAGGGGACGAGGGTAAGGATGAAGTAGTGCACAAMACCCCCCCSCWTCTAGCAACCTCTACTAGGTCTCATTGCAAATTCACCAATTGTAATATCGAACAACATATATGTCCGTATTGATCCTTAGTTGTTACTAGGCGAGTGGATTAATACATGTAAGACTATTAATTGTTGTCGCTTTGAATTAGGTCAAGATTCAAGGATCCTAAACCATTTGTCCATAGTTATCTTATTAGGCGTGACAATCAATTAATGGGTCTTTAATTAGCAAGAATAATGGTGATGGAGAAAGTATGTACAAGAATAAGACTAAGAATATACAAGAGATAGGAGGAAGAAAGTAGAAGACTTGCCTTGAATTGCTATTCCAAAAACAAAACAAAACAAAAATTAGATTTGAAATCGAATCGCCTTGCAAAGTGCTATTTACATGAGAAAATCAAAGAAAAAGTTAGTATTGACAATAATATTGAAACCGAATTGAAAACAAAGAAATGAGAGTTTATTTAGATTTTAATTGATGTCAAATAGTTGATTATTCAATRTTACMTGATTCMAAGTGATAAAAACAAGCAAAATCAAAGAATAATTAAAGAGAAGAGAAGAAGGAGAGAGCTTCTATGAGTTTTGTGGCCTCATAGGTTATACCAACTAACAATGCGTGGTCGAACAATCCTCAAACGATTGCTTTGAATGCCTTGATCTCTTAATTTGAATGTTTATTGAATATGTTTTTGAGTGTGCATTGAATTTAAAAGAGTTTTTTTGAGAGTTTTTGGAAGAGAAGGAGAGAGTATGGACGAGAGAGAGAGAGAGAGAGAGAGAGAGAGAGAATAACCGAGCTTTTATCGTCCAAAGTTGCAAATGAGAGGGGGTYGGCCTATATTTATAGGCCAAAGCCAAAAAGAAGCAAGAACTGGGCGCAATTGCGCCCAGCACTTGCCTGATTTTGGCTGATTCATTTTGCCCTTTTTTGAAGATTGCGTATAATATAAAATCGAAATAAAATATCATTTGATTTTTTTATTATGATATTTTAACACAAAATCATTGATTGATTTGGGGAGATATTCGCGTGGGCCCCACGCTCGGGTGAAGCCCCGAAGCTCCCGAAATGAGYCGTTTCGCTCGGGTGCGCGTTTTTGCTTAGGAAACTCATAACTATTTTTCCACAAGCTCAAAAATTATGGAAAAATATGCACAAAATTCTTTGTAAAAAAAGTGCATTTTGTCAAAATTTCGTGAATTTTGGAATTGTTTTAATAATTTAATTAATTATCGCAAAATTAATTAAATTTTTAAAAATTCCGACAATTGCCAAAAATGCTTAGAAAAATTCTAGAAAAATGTCTAAAAATAAGTTAAAATWATTTTGAAATTAAAACTTATTTTTAAGGGTGCTTTGGGCAAGAAAAGGTGTTTCGGCTTTGCAAATCGAGATTCTAGAGCATTGTTTAAGGCAGTTGTTCTTTAGAATTGGACCAATTGCATTGTGGTATAGTTTTATCATTGGCCTTTATGAAGGGACAAATATAGGTATCTACACATATGTTCGTGACTGCTGTTATGTTTGTGAGTTGACTATTGTTATGTTTAGCAAGCTTTTCTTATTTTGGAGTTTTAAATTGATTTTTTTTCTTTTTGAAATATTTCATACTTCATTTCCAATTCAACTAATGGAGTGTTGATTACTTTTTCCTAATCTATAGTTACCTTTTTGTTTATATATAATTATTTTTTTGTTATTTATATTTACTTTTTCTTTATTACAGTATACTCACGATAATTTCGGAATAGAAAATTTGTAGGTTACTTTTTCTTTTACTATCATTTACTCTTTCTTTTATTATTACTTAATTTTTCTTTTAAAAGATTTTTGAAATTTTATTGATGTATAATTAATTTTTCATCATTTTTTCCCATCTAACTTGCACTTACTTTTTCATTGATGTGAATTTACTTTTTTTCTTTTAAGGTGAAGACAAACTTTTAAACCTTTTCTTTTACTATCATAACTTTTTCTTTTATTATTACTTACCTTTTCTTTTAAAAGATTTTTTGAAATTTTATTGATGTATAATTAATTTTTCATCATTTTTTCCCATCTAACTTGCACTTACTTTTTCATTGATGTGAATTTACTTTTTTTCTTTTAAGGTGAAGACAAACTTTTATACATTTTTCTTTTACTATCATTTACCTTTTCTTTTATTATTACTTACTTTTTCTTTTAAAAGATTTTTGAATTTTTTTGATATATAATTACTTTTTCATTATTTTTTTCATTTAACTTGCACTTACTCTTTTTTTAAAAAAAACCGTTTTTTTATTATGTGGTTACTTTTTGTACTATATGGTCTTTTTTCCTTTTGATGTGCAATTACTTTTTCGTTAATGTGCAATTACTTTTTTCGTTAATGTACAATTACTTTTTTGTTGATACACATTTACTTTTTCGTTAAAGTACAATTATTTTTTCTAATGTGTTATTATTTTTTTCGTAAGATCTGATTACTTTTCTTTCTAACATATAGTTACCTATTTTTCTTTATAATCTGTGCGGTTACTTTTTTTTCTAATTAATGTGATTTGTGCGGTTACTTTCTTCTAATGTGTAGTTACTTTTCCAGAGTATTGAGAATTCACTAGTAGAAAAAACATCATATAACGCGGCTCATTTGCTGCGATTATAAAAAAACCGCAACATTTGAGAGTTATATGCTGCGGTTTTTTAAATAACCGCAACAAATATTACATATTAGAGGGGGAAAAATTGCATTGAGTGCATTACATTTGTTGCGGTTATATGGACAACCGCAATAAATAACTAGGCCCAATAACACACACAAATCGACCCCTTAGCTTAGCTTATACGGAGTATACGTATACAACAAACCCTAATACCCTCTCTCCTCTCATCTCTTATCCTCTCATTCACTCTCATCTCTCTCCTCTCATTCACGCCGGCATTCTCTCTCCTCTCACTCGCCGACTAACCGGCAAGATCCACCGCCGTCGAGCTCACCACCGACGAGACCTACCAACAACCACCTACGATTTCACCAACACCGCCACTGGTCCTCTCCTTTTCGTCGTCGTCGGTCCTTTCTTGGGTATTTTTTGTTTTTTTTAGATTTTTTTTATTATAATTTTTGGGTTTGTTATTTTTTGATATATAGATCTGGAATTTTCTTGTGTTTTTCGATTTATTTTGATTTATATTTGCAAGATCTGGGTTATATAACGATTTGTGTTTGATATTTTTTATTTTCAAATTTCTTTTTTATCCTGCTAGTTTTTTGGTGGTTTTCGAACTGATTTTTTTTTGTGGGTTCTAGAATTTTGGAATTTTCGAACTGATTTTTTTGGTTTTTTTGGATTTCTAAAAATGATTTGTTGGTTTGTTCTTGATTATTGTTCAATTTTCCTCTTTTTTCATACCATTTGATTGTAGTTAGCTTTTATCTTATCAATATCAATTGTTGATTAAGTGACTCAATTGAACTGAAAGAAGGTTGTTTTGCTTTGCTTTAGCAGAATCTATCTGACATTTGATTATATTTTGTAATTCTATTTACTCGTTATCCTTGCTTTGCTTTGGTAGAATGAATTTGATAATGTGCATACCTTTTTGGAAGTGGAATTGATTGATTGTCTGATTAAGCATTAGATATGATGATTGTGATCAATTGTTGGATTTAGGGCTTTGTGGCTTCGTGTTTGTGTAATGATCGGTGAATTTGTGAGAATTTTAAAATTAATGAATTAGAAGTCTTTTGCATGTCGTTCAAAAAAAAGAAAACTTCATTTGCGTACAGTGATGAATATTAGAGATGTTGCAAAAGCATGAATATTAAATAACTAGGAAAGTAAGGCAACTTTGACTATAACTTTAGTGCTTTAGTAACAGATTATGATCAATTGTTTAAGTAGAATCTTGATCAACATATGGGACGAAGTATAAATTGCATTACCTGTTTAAAATGACTCAGAAAAGGTTGATTCTTAGCTAGGAAATTAGTTCTTATTATGAAATGAAACCATACCATCTCAAGGATTTCCTTTTTATTCACTGTTTTGTAAGGAAGTTAAAGGATTAAGATGAAAGTCATGAATTGCACTATCATAAAGCTTGAGATCTGGGAGATTTTTTGGGAGGGATCTGGTGTATAGCTGAATAATGGCATTGATTTATCAGCAATTTTTTGTCTTTATTTTTAAATTGAAGCTTTCTTTCTGGTGCACATTGGGAACTTTCTGCTATTTGACGCTATATAGAAAAGTCGAACCTTTTTTTGCTGTTAATACCAAAGTCTGAGATGTAYAGGGAAGATTAGGAAGTTATCTATTGTGAAACTTCCTGTAGAACATGCTCATTTTCATTCTAGTTTTTATTAGGTATAGGGTTTTTCACATGTTTGATACTAATGCATGGAATGTGACTTCCGTGATAAAATTTCTGTTGTTAATGAGACTGGTTGCCTTTTATTGCTAAGTTTACATTTCTTTTTGTCAAGTTCTTTAGGATCATAAGAGGTACCTGGCTGAGCGTGAGTTTGAAGCACTTAAAGAACGTGTTGCTGGCAAAAGAGAGGGTTTCAGAAGGGTTTCTTGCATAAATGCCACTCTTCCTTTGTCACATCTACAAGCCTTGTCTGGTGATCTTTGCACTTCGTGCAAGGTATGATTAATTTCTTTTTTATCGGATTTGTGTTTCAACTAGTGAAAGGAGAATTTTCTTTTCTTGTTCAATGGGTCTTCCAGTGTCTATTACTGAGARAAATGAACTCGTGGTAGGCAGGCAGATGTTATCACTGACTGATGAACCTCGATAACTGTTCACRACTTTAGGGCTAATTAAAGAGAACTACTTCTTTAAGAACAATAAACTAAAACTGCAGAAATATAAAATAGTTAACAAGCTTTCAAGCTATGATATACTTTKACTTGGACACTAGTGTCCAACAAGGGCATGTTTTAAGTGTCACACTCGCCTAAATTGTGAAATGTTCTATTATTGTAGCCCAAAATGAAGTTTCAAGTGTCCATACCCATGTCGTAGTGTCGAGGATCCGACAAGGGTACTTGAGGTAAAATAAAGAGTTCACGTAACATAGCTTTTGTGTGGCTTGTTGCAGTCCTAGACTCCTAGTCAAGGATTTGAGTGGTTTGAACACTCTCGCAAGCTAACAAAAGCTTAACATAATTTCTTCATAAACTTGTCTTTCTTTAATCTCCTTTTGATATATAATGATTAGAATTGCCTTCCCCCTCTTACTATGGAATTCCCATTCCCAATAATCAAGTTCATTACAGTGCTTTGGCATTATGTAACTACAAGAAGTAAATTTGTGGGAGGTCTTGAGTTATATGCATCTCTTGCTTATTAAAAATTTAATGATTAATTCAAAAAGGCACACTGCGTATGAATTCTAAACAATTTATTTCCTATGATTTAAAGTACTTAATTTATTATTATTTTTTATTTTTTTTCTTTAAAAAAGAACGAGTAATGAAAGGAGAATAGTGCATTTTTGTCTTAAGTTCATCTAATAAATTATTAGGAAACACTTAGGCTCGTTATGAATCACATCTAATGTTGAATGATTTATTATACAGAGTTAGAAATTTTAATAAAAATAATCTCACCTTTTAGGTGTCTTTCCAAATTAATCTGACCTTTTAGATATTTGAGTATAATCTAACCTTTCAAATTGATCTTCTCATTTTGATCCATAGGTCCATAACCTATTGTGACCGGTTGGTAACCTGTGCAATTGGTTAATTAGACACATGTTGCGTCTTCATTAGTTCTTAGCTAATAAATCAAAAGTTTAATCTAAATATAATGCTTAAATTAAATAAATTGAAAAATCCACTATAACATCATTATCACTTCCTCATCAACACCCCGATGCCTCTCAAAGCTCTACATTAACTAGCGCTGCCTTATACCCACCACTTAATTTTTATTGATTTTTCCTATAGTATATGTCTCATAGTTGATAATTAGTCCTATAGTATATGTCTCATAGTTGATTTTTCCTATACTATATGTCTCATAGTTGATAATTAGTCCTTTTCTTATTGTAATATTTGACAATTTATGAAAATTGATTTAACTTTGGACATGCCAGGGTATTGGAGCTGATTTTGCAAGGGCCTATTTGAGCAATGTATGTGTTGCCAAAGAATTGCATAGAAATGGATTGGGTTATGCACTCGTTTCAAAAGGAAAGAATGTTGCTGAACAATGGGGTACATCTCTGCAACTCTGCCTAACTGATGGCCTGAGATTCAGATCTGATTGCCTAATGCATGTTGATCCACTGGTTTTCTTGTGTTTTTTCTTTGTAAAATTCATACTTTGGATTTGTAAGGATCATGCTTTACTTTTGTTGTGGAGTTGATGTGTGGAGACTTAAACACAGTCATTAATGTCACAAGGATGTTCTAAATTATGTGCATTAGCTAGGAAGTGGAATTTGATTGATTGATTGATTGATTAAGCATTAGCTGTTTAAGTATAATCTTGATCAACATATGGGATGAAGTATAAATTGCATTGCCTGTTTACATATGTTTGGTCCTTTCGATGTGTATTTTGTTGATGGTAGACCTGTAGCTATTAGTAATTTGTTACTGGAGTCTTCGTTTTATATAAATCATAAAAATTAATAAAATCATAATCAGACCAAACACAGAACATAGTTAATTAGAGCTGATGCTTTGTTTATTGAGCTGCTGTAATTTGTCTGTTTGAAGGGTCGTTTTTAGCCTTTCTTTGTTGGTCTGTTGTGTTTGCAGGCCTTGTATGTTTTGTGTTTTGGTGGTTTTAATAAAATTTCTTAAATTTTCTCAAAAAAAAAACCAAACACAAAACATGGTGCCAAACTTAGTACATAAATATCTTTCATATACTTGCAAACAAACTAGTCAAAATTCACATCAATCACAAGTTGTTGCCTAAATTACCTAAAGACTMTTGGTCTTTTTCTGATTAGTAACAGCAATGTGTAAATTTYCAATAACYRAGACARCRCAATGATGCCTTATAWATTAGCMTCCTCATAGTTGCAGATGGGGAGCAAAACGTATGCATATGTGTTACTAAGATTGCTTATTTGTTGGAATAAACTCTACTGAAATTCTTTAACTAAATTTTTGTCATTCATGGTATAATTAAATTAATAATAAGTTTGAGGTCCTAATTATTTTTGCAATCTTGTGTGTCCTAAATTCCTGATGTTTACTCTGTTAGTGTTTCGCGTTATTGTCCTAAATCTGAGTTCTCTGTTAGACAGAGATGGGAAACACAAGAAAGAAATGGGCGATGATTTTGTATCAGTAGAGCATTTGATCTTGGCATTCCAGTGAGATTCGAGGTTGGGAAAGCAATTATTTTAAGATTTCAACCTCAGTGAGAAGGATCTGAAGGATGCTGTTGTAGCAAGTCGTCGCTTGGCAAGCTACAAGATTTCCTCTGCTGCAGGGTTGAGAGAAGGGTGGAGGCTTCCCGTTAATGCTACTTYAAAGGAGCTGACCTTGGCTTGGAGTTCTGAGATGGCTTGACGCTTCTTCTTTCCCGAAGCTCCTTAGCACCTGCAAGAAGGAGAATAATCTTTTTTGGATTATCTCCCCTCCGATGCCTAAGTAAGTAAAGGAAGGTGGAGAGAAATAAATGTAATTCAATGTAGAGAGAAGTTAGAGAGAGAAACGTCTATACTTGCTTAAGTATGAGTTTTTGCTCTCCAAAATGTATGAAAAAAGTGTGAAATATGAGGCCTCTCAAGGGGTATTTATAGGCTTTTGTCATTACCTTGAGGGCTTGGATGTGTGACACTTGTCACCATCTTGAGCGTAGACACATCTGTTTTGCTTGCTTAAGCGGTTTGATTTATGGAGTGCGTCTAGTTTCCGGTCGTAGTTATATAGAGAAGGAGCCACTTGACTCTTGACACGTGGCCTGACACCTCGTGCCATGTTGGATTCTTGTAACCACTCTAGAACTGACACGTGGCCTAGTGTGCCACATCATTGCCCTTCAAACACTTCCTATACGCTTGGATTGGGAAGGTTTTTTTATAGCAATTTCGATGTCGAGATCAGAATATGTGGAGCTTTCCTCGATTTTCGTGCTTCATTCTTTCAATGAGGGACACTTCGATCCTTCTGCTCTGTGTCTTGGGAATAAGGTTTGTTAATTCCCCACTTCTTGGGAACTGGACCTGTGCTTTCATTAACACATGAGCCTAGGTCATTAAAAAGTGGATTTCTGGCCTTGGTTTCCTTCATTGGGATTAAACCCTAGGCCCAATATCTCTTGATCTTCCTCCTTTTTTTTCAGTTTCATTTTCCCGCCCAATTCATTGGGCTTGCAATTTCAAAATCAAAGCCCAACCCTAATTTTTTCTATAAATAGGGGGTARAGAGGAGAGAGAAAAAGTTAGTGAAAACCATTTATTTCCAAATTTTCTCTCTTCTCTCTCTAGGAATCCTTTCAGRCTCTCTCTCTCTCTTCTTCGGATTGAAGTTCAAGGTTCGCTTCGCAGTTTTCGACTTCAACATTCTTCTTCGACAAAAACCTCTTCGGTTCGTCAGTGTAAGGTATTGTGTAGTTTTTTTAGTGAAAGATAAACTTATTCACGATACTTTTTTGGTGGAGGATTGTTAAAACATGAAGAGAAGGTGGTTAAGTAATTACTTGTATCAAGCAAAACTTTACATTTAATGGTGTTGGTTACATGTTCTACATGAATTTCCAATTTTTGTCCACGATACAAATGCAAAGGAGAAATTATGATCAGTTGCAATTTGTCATATAGAACAATATATGTATTTTGAGTACTATGTTGAGTATTCGATCATTTATTTTTGGACCAAACTGTGTCAGATAGTAATGAAATTAAATTAGATAATCAAATAGTTATAAGAGAATTAACTTCATCGCATATATAAACTACATATTTTCACGTGGAACACGGCGCGCTTGCGCGCGCCGTGTGCCACTAGTAAATAAATAAATAAATAAATAAATAAATAATAAATAAATAAATAATAAATAAATACATCTTGAGTTTCCTGAGTTACAGTGAACAAAAAAAAACATACGAGTAGTAGCAAAAATTAGCCAGTTAGGAGGCATTGATTCATTGGAAGCTTGTTGGGCCATGACCCGTGAATTGTGTCGTCTCGATTACCAGATGAGCTGAGTTGACAGTGGACCCATTGGCCCAATCTTTCACAAACCCAGACTGATGTGGGCCCAAGTACCCCAAACAACTTCTGAATTTTCTATCATATCAAACCGAAAAGCAGATATGAGCCCTACGGGCCTAACTATTTCTTCCTTTCATACAACTGTTATTTCTCGATCATTATCTAAACTTATTTTTTTATTGAAGTAATTATTTTCCTTAATAGTACGACATGCAATGGATAATTGAAGCGAATAAGTTTATGATTAGTCGAAA
>SNQN01000556.1:77759-91380 GCA_008642245.1 Bassia scoparia
CCTTTTATTCTTTTTAATCTTGCTACATTTCAATAAATTGCCCTCATAATTTTTGGTCAATGTTCAAAACACGGAGTAGGGACATCAAATTACCATATGTAAGTATTAATTAGTAGCAAAAGAAGAAAAAAAAACTAAGAAGAAACATAAGCTTAAAGACCTTAAATTGGCTCTCCTCCAGTTGCCTGGTTAGAACTCTTATCCCGTTTACAAGAAATACAAAATCGTTTTCATCTCTACTCTTGTAGCTCTCAAAACACCAAATATAAGCTCAAACTAGTTGATCTAAATAGAATGGCAATAATCACCCAAGAAAAAACGAATTGAAAATTGAAAATTGTAAGTAATGTAGAATGCAACAGTTTATCCCCCTTTGCTTTAACAAAGAATGATATACTACGTAGATGCTATTATATCCATAAAACATTGACTTGAATAGCACTCAAGAGTAAGTGACAAGCCCTCAACAATTTTAATCACCTAATTGCCAACCCTACCAAAACATATCTTACCACATTCTTGTATAAATATCAATATGTTTAACCCTCAATAATAATCATATATCATCTCATCAATTTAATCATCTTTATTACTTGAACACAAACAACAATTACATTAAGAAGCTCAAAATAATGGGATACTCACCACTTTTTATGCAACTCTTCTAGTTTTCATTGCCAATGTTTGGTTGTGTCATGAATAACAAGGCATTATAGGTTTGATGTATGTGTAAATCTCCTTTTTTTTTAGTTAAAATTGTTTTTGTTATATGCATGTTTTTCTTAATTCATGCATGTAATGATTTGATTATTTTTTGCATGTATGCTTAGTATAGTTTTTTTTCCTAATAGGAGTGGTTGTGCATTGTGCCTTTTGTAGATAAAGTTGCAGAATGTGACACATTTGTGCAAGACGAAGAGCATCATCACTGTGAATGGCAAGTTTCCCGGCCAAGAATCGTCGCTAGGGAGGGTGACCGGTCGTGATAAACGTCGTTAATCATGTCAAAAATTAATGTTACCATTCACTGGTATGATTTATTTTGAATAGCTAGAAAATAGTTAACATGTATCTATGTATACGAATTGAACATCTTGTTGTGATCTATATCGATATATTGTGTTCGATGGTCAATCGTAATAATGCCCACTATTGGTTGTAGGCATGGTCTGAGACAAATGGGGAGCCATGGGCAGACGGTCCAGCTTACGTAACACAATGTCCGATTCAAATGAACCAGAACTATGTGTACAACCTTCACAATCAAAAATCAAAGAGGGACTCTTTTCTGGCATGCCCACATATCTTGGCTAACGGGCTACTCTTCATGTGTCCTATCATCATTCTCCCTAAAGACACAGAGGGCTATCCATTCCCTAAGCCCCACAAGGAAGCCACAATTATGTTTGGTAACGTACTTTATGTTTACATATATACTATGATTACTTTCTCCGTTTTTTAGATGTGACCTTTGACAAAAATGTGAGAACTTTTTCAAATGAAGGAAGTAATAATATTTTAAAAACATACATGAAATGTATGTACTTTGTGTGTAATAAGTTGTTGATAGATAATCACATATGTCTAATGGACAAAGTATGATGTATGTAGGTGAATGGTGGACAACAACACCGAAGCAGTTATATCAGTCAAGCCCTTCAAACCGGCGGTGGCCCTAACGTATCGGATGCATACACCTTCAATGGATTCCAGGGCCATTGTACAACTCATGTACGGAGCAAGGGTATATATGCATGCACATTATGTTATGTAGCCTTAACATTAACACTTTAATCATTCATTAAGTAACAATTTTGCATTTGGTGGTACTATTAGGTATGGCAGACACATATAAGCCTAAAGGTCAAGCGGGAAGAGTTACCTCTTGAGGCTAATCAATTCTGCACTCAATGAATGAGTTATTCTTCAGCATGCTAACCACACTATGACAGTGGTCGAAGCGGATCACTCTATGTTAAGCCCTTTACGACCGACATTCTTGTGATTGCACCAGGCCAAACCACCAATGTAATTCCTTAAACCAAACCCAACCCTAAGCATACCGCTTACCTAATGGCAGTAAGCCTTACTTCACTGCAGTGGCACGTTTGACAACTCAACCGCGGCAGCTATCCTAGAGTACGATTGCCATCTAGAACACTCACAAAATCATCAATGTCACTCTAAGGACCTCCCTCGTCTCCCTTCGATTAATGACACGTCTTTTGTGACCAATTTTCACTAAAAAAATTCCGCAGTTTGAATAGTGCCAAATTTCCCCGCTGAAGTGCCAAAAAAGTTGATAAGCACTCTTTTTTACTGTGGGATTGGGAACTAGCCTTGCCCTAAGAACCAAACATGTCAAAGGGCCTAACAATCGAACCAAATTCGCGCCTCTGTGAACACATTTCTATGGCTCTACCATCAACTGCTCTCCTTCAATCCTACTTCTTTGGAAAAACTAATGGTGTATTCAAGACTAATTTCCCTCAATTTCCTCTTAGGAAATTTAATTACACTGGCACACCACCTAATAACACTAATGTAATGAATGGCACCCATGTTTTGGTGATCCCATTTAACACAAGTGTGAGCTTGTCATGCAGGACACTAGCATTATTAGTGCTGAAAGTCACCCTCTTCACCTACATGGCTACGATTTCTTCGTCGTTGGCCAAGGTTTTGGTAACTTCAACCTAGCAAGGACCCTGCCAACTACAACCTTGTTGATCCTGTTGCAAGAAACACCGTTGGAGTGCCATCCGGTGGTTGGGTGCCATTCGATTTAGAGCCGATAACCCCGGTAAGTGTTGCTAGTTTACCACTAAACTTAATTAGGTGACGTACATAAATCAGATACGTACAAAAATGTAACTAGATTTACCACTATTTACAAATCTCCAGGACGAACTAGAAATTTTCGTGATCATCAGTTGAAAGCTACAAAGTTGGATTAGACATTTTATATTCAATAAGATGCAAAAGGACCATCATAATAGTCATGCAATGCATACATGTCGACAGGTCGTAGCAATAAACATCTAGAATTTTATGTCATAAATTGGTGGAATTAACTCATAATACAGTACTTACATTGACCATTGACTCTTAATTAAGAGATAATAGGATTATGGTTAAGAAAATTAGAGGATCTTAATTGAGATTAGGACTTTTCATCAGCTTAGATTAGATTGTTTACCAAAAAACATGCTAATAAATAAGACAAAGGCTTTTGTTAGAACAAATGCCAACAATAGGGAATACTAATACGATCTTTCAACCAAATAGTTTTGTTAAGTAATGACCAAGTTAGTCAAAGAGCACGCATGTAATTTTTCCTGATTAAGATATTTTGTGATAATTAACAACAATGATAATAGTAATAATGGATTGACTTTCGGAAATAATCACTTTTGGTTCAAGTTAACTCACCTCACTTGTAGAATTAAAGGCTCTGATTAATTGATTGAATAATCATTAACCGATTTATCTTATGTATTTTAAAAGGAGTGTGGTTCATGCATTGCCATTTTGAGGTCCACATAAGTTGGGGGCTAAGGATGGACATGGCTAGTTCTTGATGGGAACTGCCCGATCAGAAGGTGCAGGTCCACCGGCCATCTTCCCAAATGTTAAACCTATCATCCATCCTTTTCCATAGCTTGGTCATGATGAGTTCATTACAATCGATTCATTTATATTTTCGAAATTTGTTGTTGAAATTTAATTTATGTACTTTATCTTGTGATGGTTTTGATTGAGAGAACTAGTTAAAACTAGTGTGAAGCATTGATTTGTAGAGTTTGTTTGTAATAATGGCGGCTTTGTACCAGTTCACAAAAAATTTCTTTCAATAAAATTCATACATACAGAAGTTTGAGAAAAACTAGTATTTTACTGAGTTTTGAAGACATTTTTTTAGCGTGCCTAATAAAATATTCATTTGTTACAACATTTCATCACCTATAATGAATTAAATCATTCTCTCACCCCATGAACAATTCAATTATGTTCGCACAGTGAGAGTGTCAAAATCAAAATTCGACCAATCGTGAAATATGTGCAACTAAATCGCCACAACATGGCTAATCACCACCGGAACCAGGACGTTTTCGACAATCTTATGTACACATATATCTATCCATGGCTTTTTTAGCTCCATGGTAATGGTATGCCAACTTGTAAGAAGAGGACTCACGGATTCACGAGACGAATAGCTTGATATTTCTCATTTGTGGGACTAGTTTTGTTTTCCTGTTTCGAAGCTCATTACAACCTTGAACTTCCAAAAGCAAGAACACAATAATAATAAATAATAAATAATAATAAATAAATAAATAATAAATAAATAAATAATAAATAAATAAATAAATAAATAAATAAATAAATAAATAAATAAATAAATAAATAATAATAAATCCCCCTTACTCTAAAATGTGAGTAATTTCCCAAAGTGTATTTACTGTCTTACCCTCCAATGTCCTTTATTTTACTACTTGCCATTACCATTTGTTATTTGTCCGTTCTGCACTTCTGCCTTACTCCTCTGGTTAGTTGCACGCTTCACTTCTCCTCATCTCCTCTCATTTCTTCATCTCCTCTTCTTCTCAACTCTTCTCTTCCAATTACTCTTTCTTTCTTCTGCTTTCTTTACTGTACCTGCGACCCATGGCCTCTTAACAAGGCATTTCCTTTCAGAGGGTGGTGGATAAGGATGAGCTTGCATGATCGATTATTTCAAGTCGAGATTATAGGTATGCAGCGTGATTTCTGGTTTTTGTTTTAGGGTTTTGGTGCATGAATACTGCAATCGTTAATTAGGATTGAATTAGGGTTTGAAATTTTGTGTTGAGTTCGGTTGTTTAGGATTTCGGATTTTGAGAGGTTGAATTAGGGTTTCGGATTTTGGGGGTTGAATTTAATTGTCCCAGCGAAGACATCGAAAAGCATCGAACTAGCATCAGGGTTTTGTTAGGAAGTTTCAGTAGCATTTTCATTTGCTTTCGATCTCCTCCTTGGATCGTCAATGATGGCTTCCTACTCTTTCAGCCCTAACTCCCTTATTTTAGTAGATCTAGGGTTCTGAATTCAACTTCTTATTTTTTTTTCAAATTACGGTTTGGATTAACAATTGAGACCTTGAAATTGGGGTTTGGAAAATAAAAAAGAATCGATTTTTTTTGAATTTGTTTTCTCTTTTCTTGCGACTTTGCGAGTCTGCGATTGAACACAACAGTCAACAGGTATGCTAGCATTAATTTGGTTAGATTTTAAAAACAGAAAATTTATTAATTGGTTAACACAAGTGCTGCCTTGCTACAGGGTTTTGAGAAGATGATATCTGGAATGTATTTGGGTGAACTTGTGAGAAGAGTAATTCTAAGGATGTCCACGGAGTCCGATGTCTTTGGACCTGTTTCTCCTAAGTTGTCCAAAGCTTTCGTCTTGAGGTATATTGTGATACTACGTTTTGATTTACTACCTTTCCCTGCACAAATCTTACTTGTATACTGAGTAATTGAGTATTGTTTTTTCCGATTAAAATGGGGGTAAAATAAATGTAATTTTGGCACTTGTCTTTCAAATTAATTTCTGACAAAGAAATACCATCTCAGGACGCCTTTGATGTTAAGAATGCATGAAGATGAGTCTCCTGACTTGGAAGAAGTAGCAAGAGTTTTGAAAGAGTTCTTGGGGTATGTCTTTACAGAAACAAATGATTTAAAGTTGATTCATACTATGTTTTACTTGTTTACCTTAGTCTCTCTCTCGTGTCCCCTCCCTCAGATCTATGATGTGCCTCTTAAAGTCCGGAAACTGTAGTGAACATGTGACGTGATAACCCGTCGTGCGGCCCGGTTTGGATATATGTCAAATCCCAACTTTATGCTCGTCTATTTTCTTTTTCAATTTGATTGTAGTATTTTTGTTTCAGAGTCACTTTTCGATTGCAGTTTGTTTAGCTATTAGGATTGTGTATTCAAAATTTTGTCTGCACATATATATCCTTTTCATTTTAATATTTCTCTCGGCCCCATTGTATTAGTGGTGTGAAATTGCTGGTGGCCTTGTCTTCATGTTCTATTTGTTCGTGTGCCAGGAAGTCCTGCTGTGGATTAAATCAGTTGTTGATGAATGTGGAGAAGATATCTCAACTGAGCAGCTGGAAAATTATGTTTGGAAGACTTTAAAAAGTGGCAAGGTAAGTCATAAAATATAAGTATGATCAATAGTGATATGGACTTGTGAATTCTTGTTATGCTTAATGTTCTTTATGTTGTGGAATATACATATTTTGATGCCAAATTTCCCTTGTTGCCAGTAACTGAAGTTAAGGAGCAATGGGGATCATGAAAGGATCAACCAATTGAAGTTGAGATGGCTCGAACCCAAAAGAATAAGGCTACAGGTGAAAAATTGAAGCCAACACTGAGCTTGCAATTTCAGCTTCTAAATCCTTTCTTCCTTTTGCACTGAGATGGCTCGGACCCAAAAGAATAAGGCTACAGGTGAGAAATTGAAGCCAATGCTGAGCTTGCAATTTCAGCTTCTAAATCCTTTCTTCCTTTTGCACTGGTTTTCGGTTTTTTTCTGGCCTTCACATTCTAAACCCTTTTGTAACTTGCTTTTGCTATATTTAACTAATTCTTTACTGGTTATAGAATGAGTAGTAATGTAGTATATGAAAGAATTTCTAGGGATATGTATGGTATAATTGTTTTCTTAATATAAGGTATTAGTTAAAGAATTGAAAATGTTGCATTTGAATTGTAAAATATTGCATAGGACAGAGCCACGGACCACTTGCTGTGGAATATATGGATGACATTGTTATTGACTATAATTCCAGAAAAGGTCAAAGTGTGCTGAATGATTGCTTTGTTAGGTGTGGATGCGTGATAGATTGATTGTCAATTTCATATATCATTTGACCAATGAATAGTGTGGCAAATAAGAACATCGTGCATGAAAGAATAACAGGGGAGAGAAAATCGATCACCATGGCTCCAAAATAAACCCCCTGTCATACTTTCTTCCAATACCACAATGCATTGATCAACCAAATTTACTGCCACTCTATTATCTACCCACCTGTCACAACCATTAGCCAGCTGCTCGCTCAGCCATCAGACTTCTTGATGAGTATTCCCTGAACCATTACTACCACAATAACTACGCTTTTACTATTTTTCCTTATACTATACAACCTTAGCTTCTTGATAAAAAAAAAGTTATAATAATTACTAACAGGGAAATAATAATAAATATGAAATATTCAAACTGGTATAGGTTTGCTCTTTTTTACCTCAATAAAGTCCATCTCTGCAATTGATTTATGCTTGACATGATTGATATGCTAGACTGGTCTGCAGATAATCTATCAAAAATAGTTGTTGGTTAGATGGAAGTCACTATGTCGAATGCTCATATATGTTATTGCTTTTGTACATGTTGTGCTGTCAATTGGTCAAAAGTCATTAAATTCTGTAAAAGGTGGGATCATGGCCTTCATGGACAGTCCTCACTACATGGCTCCTGAGGTTCTAAAACGCCACTATGGTTCAGAGATTGGTGTTTGGAGTGCTGGAGTTATTTTATACGGAATACATATTGCTATGTAGTGTTCCTTCGTTTTGGGCTGGTATGTGCTATCTTTTTCATTTGTTCAATTCTTATATATTAGCGTGTGCGTAATGGCACAATATGTGTTCCTCCTTGGTAACTTTCTGACCAGTGCTATGCACGTTAATCAAAAAACTGAACAAGGTGTTGCACAGCGATTTACACTCAGTTGTCGACTTTAAAAGAAAATGAAAAGAATTTAAGGATTGTAATTTTTGAATAGAATTTGTGAATGGTCTATATGGTCTGAATTTTTACTGAAACTTAATGGTCTGTAATGTTGTAAACAAGCATTTTGCTCTGAGTATGAATGGCATTTTGGTGTGATTGTGAGAATTATAGGTTTGATTGTATGAATTACATGTCTGAATTGTTTTGATTGTGAGTTACACTGTCTCAATTGGTTTGACTGTAAATTACAGGTTTAATTGGTCTGAATTGGTTTGATTGTGTGAACATGAATATTTTTATTTATTTTTTGTCTAGAATTTCGTACTACCCAAGTTTATAAAAGTTGGGATTCTCATAGGATGTTTTTTTAGGCGCATAATGTAGAAAGTCAAAGAAAGCATAGATAGCATGCAGATATATTTGTTTGCTTAAGAGTGATATCAATACAACAGCAACCACGGGATGAGGATTAAGGAGCATTCTGATCTAGCCCCAACAAGGTAGCGGTCTCGGAGCTTGTATCAATGCAGCAGCAGAGGCGAGGACCAATGTCTTGCTTCTGTGGTGCAAACAGTAGCAACAACAGCTACCTAATAGCAACAACAAGCTACTGTCCAGCAGCAGTTGCCAGTTGCAAGTTAGGGCTGCTTTAGGGGTAACTTGCAAACGTGCACATCAGTGCTTGTTGGGGTTTTTCTTCGCAATCTTCTGCATGAACCTCCTTGGCCATTTGGCGAATGAAAAGTGTAAGATGCACTGAAGTGTAGCTTTGCAACTTCCTCTTGCATAGTTCTAACACTTGTGAAATTTCCTTGTAGTTTTAGGATCTTCCCAAGCCTTCGACTGTGATTTTGAAGATCAAGTGAAGAGATGGTCGAAGCAAGAAGACCACCAAGGACGCTTCGYCGGAGGTGGTGAGGATCGATTCTGACGATCCTTGAGATGTGGGAAGGGCTTCGGCTACCCCTGTCTCRAAAACCAGCGGATCACAGGCTAGTGCGAAGAGGAAGGCATCTTCGCAGGAAATCGGTACTTTCTCAAAGCACCGGAAACCGTTATCGGTTTCTCCCCTTCGGGAGATGCCCTACGCCGACAATGATCCTGGTGAGCAATTAAATTATGCGAACAATTATGAGTGAAGGTCTAAGAGTTCCCATGATACTCCCCTTCGTTCCACCAAATATCTTATAAATTTTGGCGATGACACCGAAACTGTCGAGCAGAACCCTGACCTTCGTCCTAATAATGACTATGCAGAGTTCGTGGACATTGAAGGCGATGACGACGAAGCTGCTAGTCGTCACAACACTGAGTTCCTGCAGTCCTTCTTTYCACACCACGACTATGTGGATAGCATCGAAGATATAGACTTCTCGAAGTTCAATATCGACGATGAGAACGTCGTTCCCCCCTTGGTCTCTCCGCCATTTCTAAGGGCTCCTYGTGCTGCTACGGCGAAGCCTGATAAGGACATTCACCAAGGGCTGAAGCAGCACTTCGCCAAAAAGCATCCCAATGTGGCTGAAGACTTGGCCAATGACCAAGCGAGGGATGAAACTTGGATCGAAGAGGAGAATGAACGATTCCTCCGGGCTTCGCAAAACTTCTCAGTTCCTAACAAAAGGAAGATGATTAAGGAAATGGTGAAGTGTGCCCCTTCGGAATACTTGGACACATTGCGAGGCCTGGACGAAGGTTCTGCTGGGGCCATCGAGGGCTGCTTGGCTGAGGTAAARTACTTTCAACACTTAGCCAAATTTCATTTTCAATTTTCCTTTCTTTCTCGTTTGATTTCCTCAATCTTGAGTTAACTTCGCAGGCCATGGTGAGGGTTGATGGACTTGCGAAGGCAATCCGTCACTAACAAAGGGAGGGAAAATACAAGGAGCTGTTGTATCAAGAGGCGAGTGACTACATCGCCCAGCAGACTACCGCCATTGCCTTAGACAACTTCGAAGCTAACTGGAGATTGTCGAATGAGCTTGTTGAGACTCAGTGAAGCTATTCCCAAGCCCTTCGAGTTTACAAGAAGGCGAAGGATGAGCTTCACACTCTCAAAAAGGAGAAGGCTCGGTTCGATGCAGCAGTGGATGCAAAGGTAAAGGCGGATATGGAATCCCGTTAGGCGAAGCTTGAGGAAGACTTGAAAAACAACTACGTTGAAGAGCTTCGCTTGGCGAAGGAGGCAGCTTCGTCTTCGGCTACTGCCCTCTCCAATGTTCCAACAGAGCATACTTCTCTACAAGAGGAAGTGGAGACGAAGGTAACAGAGGCGAAGGAAAAGGGCATCAAGGASATGAGGGCTCTTATCGCAGATGCTTGGGAGCTCATGCCCATCAAGGACGACTACCCCTTCAAAGTCCTTGAAGAGCGTCTCAACTACGTCGAGGAGTGTGCCTTGGTAGACAAACTTCCTTCTCCTCGACCTAAGAAGCCTCAGCCTTCTTTTGTCTACGTTTTTGAGGACGAAGACGAAGAGTAGTGCCTTTGCATTTTTGCCTTGCTTCGYAGGATTGTTATTTTTGCTTTCCTTCTTTTGCTAATCTCTGCTGTAAATTTATCTAACTTTTTAGAGTACTAGTGGCACACGGCGCGCGCAAGCGCRCCGTRTTCCACGTGAAAATATGTTAGTTTATATATGCGATGAAGTTAATTCTCTTATAACTATTTTGATTATCTAATTTAATTTCATTACTATCTGACACAGTTTRGTCCAAAAATAAATGATCGAATACTCAACATAGTACTCAAAATACATATATTGTTTCTATATGACAAATTGCAACTGATCATAATTTCTCCTTTGCATTTGTATCGTGGACAAAAATTGGAAATTCATGTAGAACATGTAACCAACACCATTAAATGTAAAGTTTTGCTTGATACAAGTAATTACTTAATAGCATCGTTTTTTCTTGTTACTCCATATTCCTACACTCACTCAAAAATCCAACAGAAAATTATAATTATTATGCATTATACCACAAACCTGAAAGAAAATGGATTGTTTTTATATAGTCTGAGCTACAGGGTAATCTATCAATCAAAACCATAAATCCCAATTCAAGCCAAAACCCTAATTTTGAAGAAGAAAATAAATAATACAAAAAGAAAAAAATGATGTATATTGTACCCAATGATGGAGCAAGGTGATCCTTGATCAAATAATAATTGGACCTCCCACCCACAACCGTGGTTTATTTTTGCTCCCACCCCACACAATTACAAAATTTTCACAGTACTAAGCTAAAAAAATTGTTACAAGTTATAACACTAAGCTTAAACGCACAGGATCTGAACAAAACGGGGGTAGGGGTAACCATCATATACAAGCGACCCGCACCTATACCGCAACTGGCACTGCTGCTGGACAGTAGCTGTTGTTGCTATTAGTAGCTGTTGTTTGCTACTGTTTGCACCACAGAAGCCAAGGACATTGGTCCTCTGCCTCTGCTGCTGCTTTGATACAAGTCCGAGACCGCTACTTGTTGGGGCTAGATCAGAATGGCTCCTTAATCCTCATCCCGTGGTTGCTGTTGTATTGATATACTCTTAAGCAAACAAATATATCTGCATGCTATCTATGCTTCTTTGACTTCTACATTATGCGCCTAAAAAAACATCCTATGAGAATCCAACTTTTATAAACTTGGGTAGTACGAAATTCTAAGACAAAATAAAATAAAAATATTCATGTTCACACAATCAAACCAATTCAGACCAATTAAAACCTGTAATTTACAGTCAACCAATTGAGACATGTACTCAACATCAAACAAATTCAGACATGTAAATTCATACAATCAAACCTATAATTCTCACAATCACACCAAAATGCCATTCATACTCAGAGCAAAATGCTTGTTTACAACATTACAGACCATTAAGTTTCAGTAAAATTCAGACATATAGACATTCACAATTCTATTCAAAATTACAATCCTTATAATTCTTTTCATTTTCCTTGTTCAGTTTTTTGATTAACGTGCATAACAAGAATTCACAAGTCATATACTATGATCATAATATATTTTATTGACTTACCTTGCCATTTTTAAAGTCTCAAACATAATTTTTCAGCTGCTCAAGTTGAGATATCTTCTCCACATTCATCAACAACTGATTTAATCCAAGCAGGACTTCCGGCACACGAACAAATAGAAAATGAGGACAAGGCACCAGCAATTTCACCCACTATAAATGGCGAGAGAATATTAAATGAAAAAGAATATATATGTGGCAACAAAATTTTGAATCACAATCCTATAGCTAAACAAAATGCAATCGAAAAGTGACTCTGAAACAAAAATACTACAACCAAATCGAAAAAAAGAATAGACGAGCATAAAGTTGGGATTTGACATATATCAAACGGGCACGCACGGTTATCATCACGTAGATCACTAAGTTTCCGACTTTAAGAGGCACATCATAGATATGAGGAGGGGACACGAGAGAGACTAAGGTAACAAGTAAACAATAGTATGAATCAACTTTAAATCATTTGTTTCTGTAAGACATACCCCAAGAACCTCTTCAAAACTCTTGCTACTCTTTCCAAGTCAGGAGACTCATCTTCAATGCATTCTTAACATCAAAGCTCCTGAGATGGTATTCTTTGTCAGAAATTAATTTTAGACAAAGTGCCAAATTACATTTATTTTACCCCATTTAATCGATAAAACATCAATTACTCAGGATACAAGTAGATTTGGAGGGAAAGGTAGTAAATAAAACGTAAGTATCACAATATACTCAAGACGAAAGCTTTGGGCAACTTAGGAGAACAGGTCAAAGACATCGGACTCCGTGGACATCCTTAAGAATACTCTTCTCACAAGTTACCCAAATACATTCCAAATATCATCTTCTCAAAACCTGTGCCAAGGCAGCACTTGGTTAACCAATTAATAATTTTTCTGTTTTTAAAATCTAACCAATTAATGCTAGATACTGTTGATGTTGTGTTCAATCGCAGACTCGACAAGTCGCAAGAAAGAGAAAAATTCAAAAAAAATCGATTTTTTTTTAATTTTCAAACCCAATTTCAAGGTCTCAATTGTTAATCCAAACCGTATTTGAAAAAAAAATAAGAAGTTGAATTCAGAACCCTAGATCTACTAAATAAGGGAGTTTGGGCTGAAGAGTAGGAAGCCATCATTGACGATCCAGAGAGATCGAAGCAAATGAAAATGCTACTGAAACTTCTAACAACCCTGATGCTAGTTCGATGCTTTTTCGATGTCTTTCGTGGGACAATTAAATTCAACCCCAAAATCCGAAACCCTAATTCCAACTCTCAAAATCCGAAATCCTAAACAACCGAACTCAACACAAAATTTCAAAACCTAATTCCATCCTAATTACGATTGCAGTATTCATGCACCCAAAACCCTAAACAAAAACCAGAAATCACGCTGCATACCTATAAATCTCGACTTGAAATAACCGATCATGCAAGCTCACCTTATCCACCACCCTCTGAAGGAAAATGCTTGTTAAGAGGCATGGGTCGCAGGTACAAGTAAAGAAAGCAAGAAGAAAAGAGTATGGGAAAGAGAGTTGAGAGAAGAGATGAAGAAATAGAGGAGATGAGGAGAAGTGAAGCGTGCAACTAACAGAGGAGTAAGGTAGAAGCTAAGTGCAGAACGGCAAATAACAAATGGTAATGGCAAGTAGTAAATAAAGGACATGGAGGGTAAGACAGTAATCACTTTGGGGAAATTACTCACATTTAGAGTAAGGGGGGATGAGAGGAGATTGAGGAGAAGTGAAGCGTGCAACTAACCAGAGGAGTAAGGTAGAAGTGCAGAACGGCAAAACAAAC
>SNQN01000556.1:102087-115573 GCA_008642245.1 Bassia scoparia
TTATACTGAAGGGAGGAAGATGGTGGAAATAACTTTGGTAGAAAATAAACTTTTATAACTTTGGTGGAAATAACACCCCAATTTCTTGAGCTTGTACTCCAATTAGGGGGGTTAATTGACTTAAAGACTAACGGTGTTAAAATTTAACGGTTTTGGGCTTCATTAAGGGTATTTGGGTTATTTTCTCTAATGTCGGGGGTATATGAGGCGTTTCTAAAAACACGGGGGTATATGGGTTATTAGGCTTAAAGTCAGGGGTATATGGGGAAAAATCCCTATATTGAATGTTGTAGCAAAGTAATTTGGTGATGACGTGTCCTGACCACAAGATTTCTCTAACTTCTGGGTTGATAGAGGGGTGGAGGCTTCACTTCAATGCTATCTCGGGAGAGCTGACCTTATATTGGACAAAAGAACAAGTCCTGGCTACCTCCGGTCTCCTGGTCAACGTTTGGTTTCTTCTTGCTCCTAGCACCACAAGGTTGGTTTGACACCTACACAAAGGAAAATAATCCTATTTGGATTATTTCCCCTCCGATGCTTAAGTAAGTACGGATTTAAGGGAATGAAAGTACTAGGCTAGTGAGAGAAAGTAGTGAAAGATGCTCTCAAGTTGGTTGCAATTAATCCTATGAGAATGTTGGTGCCATAAATGTGGTTTTTCGGGGTATTTATAGGCAATCTCTCAAAAACCAAGGCAACCCTTGGATGTGTGACACTTGTCAACCATGTGTGCTTCCTTGTGTTCCTTACTACCGTTTCAGTATAGGAACGTCGGTTCTCCGTCCCATTTCGATCCAGGTTAATTAAATCAGTGATGCTTGCCACGTGGATCGCTTTGATCCAATATTTGAAAGACACGTGGGCAAGGATTTTCCGTGTCACATCATTGAAGATGGAATAAAAATTTTGAAATTTCAATTAAATGTTCAATGAAGTTGAATTATTATTTTATACTAGACATGTTAGAAATGAATTGTGCATGAAAAATTGAGTAAAAATTAGTTGGACAATGTAGAGGAAAAACAAAAATTTAACATGAATTTTACTACGGAGTAATACTTAATATTTCAACCTAACTATAGGTTGATTATCATTTAGTATCGTAYTCTCTATTATGTTAATCAAACTTTTCGACTTAATCAAAACTATACACAATTTTTTCCCACTATATTTAAGCACAAGTTTTCCTCCGTTTTATACATCTCACTTTTAATAATATATTTGAAAATTTATTTACAAACAAACTACAAACACAACATTGATTAAAGACGTAATAACAAATAAAATAAAATTTAGTACTGATATTTGTAACACGAACAAATAACCAATTGACGTTTATAAATACGTTAGTTTGACACGCACGCATAGCGTGCAAAAAATACTTGTACTATATATTATAACAAAAATCAAGAGTCATACATGTCACATCTTGGTTAAATTTTTTCTCACTCTTTTTCTACCACCCTAAATGCAATATATTTGGTAAAAATAAATGGGAAATTTCATCCCGTACCATCGAGTTTTCGCAAAGTCCATTTGATACCATTAATATTTTTATAATTCAAATTATACCATTGTGATTAATTAAGGCCTAATTAAAATAGTAACACTAAGTTTTAAATTCCGTTAATTAAGTCTCAGTTAACCCTTAACCTAATTTTAATTCCCCTTTAAATAATACCTCACATGTTCTAATTTCTTATTTTATTGGGATTACTATTCGAAGTACGCTTTTACTAGAATTAAAGTCCACAATTCGTGTGAACTTCCCGTATTATCCTTGCCCCCAATAATATATCCACCACCACCAAGCCACCTTATAACCATGGTAGCCGCCCCATGCCTGCAACAATCAACGACCAACCACCGACCAACAACCACCGACCAACCACTGACTAGCAACCACCAATACCCATACTCAACGCATGCTTCGTTTTCTAGTTAAAAATAAAGAAAAACCACCCAACGCCTGGTGATTTATATTAAAAAAAACGACACAAACGAACGAAGTCTATGGCAGCCACACCACGCCTGAGTATGGCGCCCAACCCATGGCAGCCACGCCTGGGTTAGGCGCAGCCACAATGGGTTGGGTGCCATACTCATGCGTGGTGTGCTTGGAAAAGTGATAATTGAAGGTTCAACAATGGCGGCTTCTTTTGCTGTGGTTGGCGGCGTTTCGAACCTTCAATTTGTAACAAGTTTATCTATTAGTATGAATTAACTAAGGCTATTCTTTGTGTGTGTGTTAATTTATTAAAACATTGTTAATGTATTACAGTAGTATGAATTTGATATAGGCAGTTTGAAGGCTTGTTGAAATATATTTCCAGAAAATCATGCGTTGAGTATTATGAATGTGCAGTTTATTAGTATTAATGTATTAGTTTAAGTGGTTGCTGCTGGGTGGCTTTAGGTAGAATGGTGGTAGTCGGCTTCTGGTGGTTGTTGATGGTGGTAGTCGGCCTTGGGTGGTTGCTCCCTGGGTTGTCGGTGTTGGGTGAGGTGTGAAGGCTAGTGTTGGTGGTTAGGGAGGTGGAGAGATGAAGTGTGTATTCAGAAGTTCACACGAAACATGGACTTCAATTCTAGTAAAATTAAAGGGGACTTCGTTTAGCACTCCAGTATTTTATTTCATCATCCTCCTTACTTCAGCCACGTTTTCGAATTCCACCACGTTTTCTTCTCTCAACCTGGCTTTCTCTAATGGCTGCTCGAAGTTCCACGAATTTATCTTCAATTAATAGCTTACTCCAATTATTCCCCAATGGCTGCTAGATCGAATTTGAGTCTGATTTGAGTAAAATTCTGAGTCTGATTTGCGCAAGGCTGACTGTTGCAACAATGTTGAAGAATTTCAAGAGATTTTGATGGAATTTGTAGTTAAAATTTCATTGTTGTTGCTCATCGTGTTGTTGTTCTTTGTTCTAAATTGATGAGCCTGTATTGCTCTTTTGTTGATCGTTGTTGTTGTTCATCGTGTTGTTGTTCTTTGTTCATTACTGTACTTGAAGGATTTGTATGTAATGTGTTCATTGTGGAAATAAAGTGGAGTTTTTTCTAGAAATTTGCCCTGGAATTTGTGTTAATGTATTTGATTTCTGCACAATACAAATTTACWAGAACAATTGCAATTAAAAAGGACTCACATATATTTACTGTAATTGAAAATTAAAATCAGAGAAACCAACAAATTCATTACTGGTTTAATGCAAAAACTCCCAAATTCATTACAGTCAGACTTTAACTTGAAAAAAAACCCAATAGTAAACTAAAAAAATGTGATAACCCAATATTAAGCAATTGACAAAAATAAGCAACTTTGAGTTCTTTAGACTAAGACTCAATGGCAGTAGACTCTAAGACACTATAGGACAGTAGGCTCATAGATAGTAAACTAATTCCTTAGAAAGTAAGGAGGATGATGAAATAAAATAAGGAATTAGAACGTGGGGGGTATTATCTAAAGGGGAATTAGAAATTTGGTTAAGGGTTAATTGAGACATAACGGAATTTAGAACTTAGTGTTACTGTTTTAATTAGGCCTTATTTACAATGGTATAATTTGGATTATAAAAATATTAATGGTATTGAATGGACTTTGCGAAAACACTATGGTACGGGATGGAATTTCCCAAAATAAATAAAATATTCTCTAATAAAGAAATCGTATTATTGTCAGATATGCATCTTAGAATAAATTAAGCATCGTACACATATTAAATTGTAATTTTATTTCTTGTGAATAAATATAGTAAATATATATCATACAATACATATATTGCACGAGTCCACGACTATTGTTATCTTATACAATACGAACTTTTGACAAATGTTGAATTGCAATTTTATTTCACTCTTTTTATAGTTTTAATGAGTAAAATTAGTAAATACCTTGTATCGCACGGAGCCTAAACTAGTGTACTGTAATATAATTGAATCCGTTTGAGTTAATTCATTAAATTTTATTATAAGTTTTTTTTGACGGAAAGAAAGAGATTTCTTAAACTAAATCGAACTTTATTATAAGTTGATGAAGTACTCCATCCGTTTCAATTTATTTTTTTTACATTTGTAGAATTACACATCGATTAATAAAAATTTGCATTTGGATAAAATATTTTAGTATTATTTGAAAGTTGTATTACGAAGTATTCTTTTAATTTGATTGAGATGTGTACAATAAAATTAAAATAAATATTTTCATATTTAAAAATAAGTGGATGAGATAAGTTTGGTTGGAAAATCAAGAATGATGAGTAAATAAGTTAGGGGTAATATGGTAAAAGTAACATTAATGGATAAAAAAGTAAAATATGAAAAAGAAAATGTAAAGAATAAAAGGAAACACCAAAAAAGGAACGTAAAAAATAAATCGGAACGGAGGGAGTATTATTTAACAATTTTGGGGAAAAAAATTATCTACTAGTTATAAACCGTAAACCAAACCGTATTATTGCGATTTGATTTGGATGCTAGTACGGTTTTGTTTGGTCTGAAGAAATTACCAAACCATACTTTGCGGTTTGATTTGGTTTGGCACTCAAACTGCTCCAAATCGAACCGTGTTTAATCATAGTCCTCATTATTGAAATGTCAACAATGGCGTTAGTAAAAGCTCCAACCAATCATAATAATGCGGGATAGGGCGGGCTTTGTAGGCTAAGTTTAGATTTGGAACTTCAAAAGCCGTTTCTGTTATCCAAACCCTCACACTTGGAAAGGCAAATCGAGGTCATAAATTATACTAGTAATGATCACTTCTTCACTTTCTCATATTATTGTTGCGTATCCTCAATTTAAAATCACGAACATAAGTAAATGTTTCTATGTATACAACTTCTCATTCTCAACCAATCACTGCACCCTAAGACAAGGTTGATATTTCATATTTGTACATACAAATGGTATGTTATCCGTACTCCACAAAACACTATCTGCACTCCTCCTCTCACACATGAATAGTATTGTTCAAGTGAGAGAAGTGGAGTGCGGAAATTGATTTGTGGAGTGCGAATAACAATTCCCATACAAACGATATAAATCAATCTCAATACCTCAACACTATTGACAACTTATTTTTCGCACTCCCTCATGAAATCCACACTCCAATCTCAAGCAGTCGCTAAATTGAAGTGCGAAAATTAGATGCCAACTCTAATGAAATCACATAAGATGCTCATTGACTAGTTCACATAAGGACAATAGAGTCATTGTTGGACAAAAGTTGGAGGATTTTTTGTACTTTCCCACCTTTTAGTTCCACAAATTCTAAAACTCCCACCTTTTGTTCCTCATTTTTTCTAAAACTCCCACCTCTTAACCATTTCCGTCAAAAAATCTGTTAAATTGAAGGTTATTTTGGTAATTTTCTTGTAATTGCATTGTTATCAATCCCTCATCTCCCTTGACTCACGCATAGCTTTCACTCCCTTCACCTCATCAATCCACTTCTTTCTTCTTCTTTTTCAATATACTCAAGCCACCTTTCTCTAATCATAATTTTTATTCAAGAAAAGCTCAAATATTGCAATAGAATATAATTGAAAACAATAATTATTCAAATTCTGATGAATTGAAAACAATAATTATTCAAACAAGAATTGCTTTGATTCAACTTTGCAATAAACTACACGGTATAATGAATAACCATTAGAATGCTCGAATCAATCACATTTCATACTTAATTAGGATCTGATTGAGATTTAAGTAAGGATTAGAGACCACAAATTCCAAAATTCATCAATATACTCCACTATTATCACAAACAAATCGCTCTTAACAGATTCAGCAGGAATCAAAAGGCCAATCAATTAACCAACAAAAAATAATCTAAAACTAAGAAGACTGTGTTAGAAGTATACGAATTGAAATTGGTCTCTCTCATAAAAAAAATTGGAGAGGTAGGAGAGAGAGAAAGAGGAACCCTAGAGAGAGAAAGAGAGTGAAATGAGAATTTATGGAGTGAGTGAGAAGAATGGAATGGCGGATTGATGAATTTACAGGTATTGGTATTAATTTGATTACAAGTATGATTACAAGGAGTTTCAGAAAATGGTGTTTGGGGGTGCGAAAAGGAGGGTGGTAGTGCGAAAATGGGATTGGGTGGTGAGAGAGAAATTGCGAGTAAGGTTTGGTGGTCGCAGGTTGCAGCTCCGCGAGGAAAGAGAAAGAAAATGGGTGAGGGAAAGAAAATGAGAGAGATTATGGTTGTTTTGAGTGAGTGAAGGAGGAGTAGGAAGGAGCAGCGAAGGTATGTGGTAGAAGACCATGGAGGAAGAAGAAGAAAGCGAGGAAATGACAAAAATAGCCCTCACTTAACAGATTTTTTAACGAAAAAGGTTAAGAGGTGGGAGTTTTAGAAAAAATTGGGAACAAAAGGTGGGAGTTTAAAAAAAAAAACAAAAGGTGGGAGTTTTAGAATTTGTGGAACTAAAAGGTGGGAAAATACAAAAAATCCAAAGTTGAATTAATAATATGCGCTATATCATGGAGCCCATTTTTATATAAGCAAGAATACTTGGGTGGTTAATCGTTGAAGTGTCCAAAAACAGACAAAACTGAAACTTTGTCTTGAATTGTCACTGTTTTTTTTATTGTGCTCCCAAGTCCCAAGTGGTTGCTTTTTTTGAGCCTTCATTCTCTCTCTTAATCTCTTATCTTCATTCATGTTTTGTGGTCACTTCTTATTACAAGTATGTTTATTATTAGACTAATTACCAACAATTTAGGAAACTATTGTTGAGCAATGCATGCATCATGCATGTGAAAATTTGAGAAACATAAACAATTTTTATTAGGTGTCAATGAGAGTGACAATTTTTCATTCTTGCCAAGCTCATGYTTTTAATAGGGTCAAATGCATCCAACTTCGGCTTTGTTTGGTAACATTAATGTGGGCATTTAATCGTCATTTTTTGTACTTTTGGATTGACTTGAGTTATATTGAGTTGAATTAAATTCAAAATAAGTCAAAAAGAATGAAATTTAAGAATCTTGTTGGACTAATTAASTTCAAAACTTAYAAAAAATTWGAGTTTGATCATATACAAGTTTGGCAGGGTWTCATTATAAAACTAATTGATAATATAAAGAGTAAYCCATCAGGCCACCAAGTTTATATATTAGTCATCACCTCTTTYATCTTTCAATGTGGRACACGTGTGGAATGTACTCTCAAAAGTATGGAGAAGTTCATTATTGGAAAAGCATAGGTGCCTTGTACAAGTTCTATGACAAACAAGGAGTTTACTTGCACATATTTAGAACCAGCAATCAATGTTCACCATATAATATAGCCCCTATTAGCTAATACCAAAAATGGTATTAAGAATTTAAGATTATCTACTTTACTTTTAAATTACTCTTTTTTTTTCCCTCTTTTATGCGTTGTCTATTGTATGTTTTGAAATCACGTTATCAACAAAATAAATGTAATCTAGGTAATAATCACTACAAGTCCTAAGGCGATATGTTAAGGACTCAAACTCGCCATATTAACTTGATCAACTCAATTAGCACAATCAACTTTAGGTCCCAGTTCAACGGACTAATAGCGACTGTTCAACTTTAAGCCCACACATATAGGCAGTAACTTTCTTTTTTAGCTCGACCCGATATGCATTTTGATCACCTCTATGTCAGGCCGGTGCCCGCATTTTAGCAACGGTTCGGGTTGGGTCAGACCTTAGACTCGCCACAAGTGACAAGTGCATACATAGTTCAAACAAGTGCATTCCTCCAAATAAGCTTGTACTCCCCCACACTCATCTCCTGCAGTCCACCACACACACACGATTCCAAAAGGCGCCAAACTGACGTACACTCCACTACACTTCCCTCAATCATACACTACTTTCAATCTCACAAACCAACTTACCATTCACCTTAATCTCAAAACTTCTTCCTAACACTTTGAATTATTGTTACTTATTAGTCCCAAAATCTCACTYCTGTCATCAATCACACCACCCCATTTCATCCCCTCACGCAACTCTCAAACAGCATGCCATCACCATAAGACATGACCCTTTTCGACACGGTCGATAACCGATACACGACCACAACCACCGCCAAACCACCGCACACGGTGACTTTTCCGGAGAAGAAACAGACATGAGAGTGATCGTGCCGTTACAAGGGGTGGTGCAGGGAAGTGGGGGCCTCTTCTTCGGTTCTGTGATACCGTGTGCTCTGTTTTACTTTCTTCAGCTKTACCTCAGAAGAAACACACCATCATCAAGCTCTGATTCTGATAATAATACAACAAACAGTGGTAATAATAGTGACAGTAGTAGTAATAATAATTCTTCGACCGCAACGAATCCGGTGTTTGACAGGTCTTACTCAAGGTCCATTCTTTCCCCTAGGAGCCCGTCAGGCCCGGCCCATCTATCTTCTCGGGCTGCTAAGCCCGATGATGGCTCTCCTTGCTKTGTTGGGCTGACACGGGCTGCTCAGGACCCGTTTCATCAGTTGGGCAACCCTGATGGTGTTATTCAGCTTGGCTTGCCTGAAAATCATGTGGGTTTTCTGCTTTTGTTCTAAAGATTGAAACTTTTTTTTTAAAAAAAAAAAATTATGAAAATAAATATTAGAATTTTGATTTATTTAATTGCAGGTGTGTGCAGATTTGGTGAGAGAATGGATGGTGGAAAATGGGAAGAATTCAATGATGATGAGGGAAAAAGAGTGTGGTGGAGCAGGAGGATGGTTAAGTGGGGCTGCAACTTATCAGCCTTTTGATGGAATCATGGAATTGAAAGTGGTATATTGTAATTTGCAGTACTTTACTTCTACCTTCATATTATTATTATTATTATTATTATTGTTTTCTAGTTCATGATATGATTTCTCACTTTTTAACTTCTTGATTGTGTGAAAAAGGAAAAATCCTTTTTTTTTTGTTCATGATTGGTTGTGTTACGATTTATGAAGTTATGATTTAGAGGTTCTTTTTCTGATTGTTTTTGTTTCATTTTCTGTGATACTTCCTTTATCACCTGTGGGAAATAATAATTTATTGACTCTCACAAATTTGTGGTTTTCCTTTTTTACATTTGTGGTGGATTGTTGGTACTAGGAAACATACTTCATGTTCTTGGTAGAATAATATATTATTCGCGGGTCTCAATCATAATGGTCACGCCCCAAGACTTCCTTAACGAATTAGGAATCTACTGGGCTGACGTTCTCCATTTACACTGGAAACCATTAGCATTATCTAGTCTAGTTTCAATAAATCGAAGTCCTTTAATATTCTTTGCTGGATTGTGATGCATGATGATTATTGAATACTGGTTAGGGCAATTTTCAGAAGAGAAAGTATAAACCAATCAAAGAGATTGGGATAAGAAGGCCAATCAAATATTATTATATTGTTTTGGATGTATTTTAATATGTAAAAAGGACATGTGGGTCCCATGTGGTCCCCATAAAAAAAGCAAAATTAAAACCACTATAAGGTTGATCTATGTAAATATAACGGTGGTCTATGTAATATGAGGTTGATCTATGTAAATATAAGGTTGATCTTTGTAAATAAAAATGTGGTCCATGAAAGAAGTTGATTGAAATTACTGAAATAACCCTCTGATTGGGCTTTTATCCCACCCATTTTGATGGGTTTATCATCCCCCATTTTCAGAATGTAATGCATGATTCAAGTATTTTACCTTTTCAGATTGGTGCAGTATGTTCTTCTGGGCGTTGTTCCAGATATATATCATGCACCAGTCATCCTACCGAACAAACGTTAGGCTATTCCCGGGGAAAGTACAGTCCATCAATCTTAGATATCCTACTCTCTTGCAGTTGAATGAACCAGTAAGAGGATTGCCTCTTTTGATGGTAATGCAACATGCAATAGAGAATAACATTGTTATAGTCCCATTCGTAACTGATCAACAGTTCAACACTACTGCTGAATATTGATAACATACCAGCCTATTCTGAAATGAATTTTCTTCCTCAGTTACACTTAATAGTCAGCGACTTATTGTTACAGGCAGTTGCAGGATTCATGTCAGAAATCCAAGACGAAAGGGTTCATTTTGACCCAACACAAATAGTTTTGACAGCCGGTGAATCCTCAGCGATTGAAATCCTTATCTTCTGCTTGGCAGATCCTGGAGATGCATTTCTCGTTCCTTCCCCATACTACCCTGGGTAAACATCTTTCTTTTTCTCCCTCTACCCTGCATATCTTGTTCTGGTCGTATGTTGACATATATTTAGAGGACTTTGAATTTTAAAAAGGCTACAGATTTGACAGGGATATTAAGTGGCGAACTGGTGTTGAGATTATTCCTGTTCCTTGTCGCAGTGCTGATAATTTCAATCTGAGTATTACTTCCCTTGATCGTGCTTTCCACCAGGCAAAGAAGCGTGGCATSAAAGTTCGTGGGGTAATTATTTCAAACACCTCCAATCCTGAYGGCAATGTGCTGAGTAGAGAAACACTTTACGACCTTGTTGATTTTGCCACAGAGAAAAACATCCACATTATATCCGATGAAATTTATGTGGGGTCTGCTCATGCTGAAGAAGAATTCACCAGCATAGCGGAAATTGTAGATTCAGAAGATCTTGAGCACAACAGAGTCCATGTTGTCTACAATCTATCTGAAGATCTTTCTCTTTATGGTTTTAGAGTAGGAGTACTTTATTCTTTTAATCACAATCTTATGGTTGCTGCCCGAAAAATGGCACGATTCTCTCCGTTATCATCTTTAACTCAACATTTGCTACTCTCAATGTTGGCTGATACAAGACTCATCCAAATGCTGATAGAAACTAACAGAGAGAGACTAAGAAGTTTGCATACGAAATTTGTGGCTGGGTTGAAGGAATTGGGTATTGAATCAACAATCAGCTGTGGATATTTTTGTTGTTGGGCTGATATGAGTGGATTGATTCGGTCTTACAGCGAGAAAGGAGAGCTCGAGCTTTGGAATAAGTTCTTGAATGATGCCAAGATCAATGCAACTCCCGGATCCTCATGTCATTGTATAGAGCCTGGATGTTCTTCCTTCCCCATACTACCTGGAAAACATCTTTCTTTTTCTCCTCTACCCTGCATATCTTTTCTGGTCGTATGTGACATATATTTAGAGGACTTGAATTTAAAAAGGCTACGATTTGACAGGGATATTCAAGTGGTGCGAACTGGTGTGAGATTATTCCTGTTCCTTGTCGCAGTGCTGATAATTTCAATCTGAGTATTACTTCCCTTGATCGTGCTTTCCACCAGGCAAAGAAGCGTGGCATGAAAAGTTCGTGGGTAATTTTTCAACACCTCCAATCCTGATGGCAATGTGCTGAGTAGAGAAACACTTTACGACCTTGTTGATTTTGCCACAGTAGAAAAACATCCACATTATATCCGATGAATTTATGTGGGTCTGCTCATGCTGTAGAAGAATTCACCAGCACAGCGGAAATTGTAGATTCAGAAGATCTTGACACACAGAGTCCATGTTGTCTACAATTCTATCTGAAGATCTTTCCTTTATGGTTTTAGAGTAAGGAGTACTTTTTCTTTTAATCACAATCTTAGGTTTGCTGCCCGAAAAATGGCACGATTCTCTCCGTTATATCTTTAAACTAACATTGCTACTCTCAATGTTGGCTGATAAAGACTCATCCAAAATGCTGATAGAAACTAACAGAGAGAGACTAAGAATGCATACGAATTTGTGCTGGTTGAAGGAATTGGGTATTGAGATCAACAATCAGCTGTGGATATTTTTTGTTGTTGGGCTGACATGAGTGGATTGATTCGGTCTTACAGCGAGAAAGGAGAGTCGAGCTTTGGAATAAGTTCTTGAATGATGCCAAGATCAATGCAACTCCCGGATCCTCATGTTCATTTATAGAGCCTGGATGTTTCAATGCTGCTTTGCCACTTTGACAGAAAAGGACATTCCTGTCATAATGGGGGAAGGTACAGAGAGGTTATCGAACATGTAAATATCATAGTGAATGCTATTTATTTTATTGTATTAAGTGTATAGCTAGTTCGAAGAAACTAATATTGGTCGGAAGTTGCAATGGAAATCTTGTACTCAATTCATGTCTAGTATGGTAGGTACTTGCAGAAAGGATGGAAATCTGATTCTGTACAAATTTCTGGTAGTTTGCCATAGTATTATCGTTAAGATAACTACAATATATGTATTTTTCAATAAGTTAAACGCATAAATTCAAAGGAATCTGCTTAAGGAAACTGTCATGCCAGAAATATACCTGATTTTTAAAATGCGATGAAGCTTGACATGATGGTTCTTTCACTTCTTTTGGGTAATATACTAGTTAAAAAAGTACACTGAAGAAGGTCAAGAAGTTATAAACCAGATGCATTATTGGAATCAAGCTTTGTTTTAACCCATGAGGCAGAATTCAATCTGGGGTTCATATTGTGAACTATGAAGTATGAACACAACAACGAAAAAACAAAAGAAGCATAATTGCATAAAATTTCTGCTGTTTACCAACTTCTTCAAAAAGTTTTTTTAACTTTCAAATTTTTTAGCTGATAACATTCTTCACTGCAACTAAGAACAAAATTTCAATTTGCTTCACTGCATAAGAACTACACTGATCACCTCCATGAAGAAAAAAAAATTCTTATTAAAGCCGCCTAACACGTTTTCAATTTCAGAATTGCATTTCATATTTGATTTTAAGCGACGCTTCCAAATGTAAGGCCATTATTGACATTTTGTTTTGACAGCACAAAAGTAGTACAAGTATATAATGTAGAGGCTAGGAAAAAAAATACTTAAGAATGCCACAATTCAGACTTATCAGGATTATTTTCCCTATCAGTAATTCTTGTGTGCTGTCAAGGAGCCTTTCTTTGGATATCAACGATTTACCCCTGAAGTAGTAAGGAGAAAGCAGTCAGCAGTGAAAACAGTTGAGAAGATAAAACAAAACCATTCTTATTTAATTAAATTGAAACAAACATCAAATGTACAGCAGATATTAATTAATTCTCTAGTATAAGAGGAACCCAATTAGATACAGAAAGAAATGACAAATTATCACAGGCAGAAAATAATTTAAACAGGAAGCCATACCCTTAGCCAAATGTCATACCAGCCAGGCAGCCACCGACATTGGAGGGGATGAAGGTAAGAATGGTAGGTTCTGACAGAATGTTCTTCATTTCTTTTCTGAGTTTATAAAATACTGAATCAAGCACTTCGGAAATTACAAAAGATCATACAATATTGGTTATTATTGGAACCAAATTTCGATTTTACAGAAAGCAATGAAGGCATTTAAGACCGTCAGTATATTAACGGAGTGCAAAAAAAATGAATGAATTTATTAAGGAAATGGGGGTGTGTAATGTACAACATGGATAAGCTTAAAAAGAAAGAACATGAATTAGAAAAGATCTAGCTGTTTCGCCTAATCCCTACTGCCCTTTACTTGTTCCTTCAGAAAGTTTCTCGCTACTCTATTTTGCTTAAAC
>SNQN01000556.1:115598-138661 GCA_008642245.1 Bassia scoparia
GGATGTTTCATGCTGCTTTGCCACTTTTGACAGAAAAGACATTGCCTGTCATAATGGGGGAAAGGTTCAGAGATTATCGAACATGTAAATATCATAGTGAATGCTATTTATTTATTGTATTAAGTGTTAGCCTAGTTCGAAGAAACTAATATTGGTCGGAATTGCAATGGAAATCTTGTACTCAATTCATGTCTAGTATGTGTAGGTACTTGCAGAAGGGATGGAATCTGATTCTGTACAAATTTCTGGTAGTTTGCATACTGAATATTATCGTTAAGATAACTACAATATATGTATTTCTTCAATAAGTTAAACGCATAAATTCAAAGGAATCTGCATTTAAGGAAACGTCATGCCAGAAATATACCTGATTTTTAAAATGCGATGAAGCTTGACATGATGGTTCTTTCACTTCTTTCTGGGTAATAACTAGTTAAAAAAGTACACTGAAGGTCAAGAAATAATAATAACAACACATACGACGTATTGGCAAAGATAAATATTGCGAAATCAGAAGAACTATTGTGTATTTTAGAACAAGCCTCGATCGTCAGAACATAATATTCAAATCTAGATGACCCTTGTAGTATCATATATACGTCTGAAATAGATGAACACTTAACTAAATTGAGAAATGCCTAAAAATAAGAAAAAGTCCAACCTAAATAGATAACAACAAAAAAACTGATAAAAAGATATGGTAACAAACATATTTAATGCAGATCCCCTCCGGTGTGTTCATAAGTAGAGTGATATTGGTTTCTGCTGCGTTGTATCAATCCAATCATATCTCCCTTACAAAATAAGTTTGTTTTTAATAAACTTCTCATTTTATGATTTCTAAGTCAAAAAACTATCGGTTTCAATTTGCAAAACTTCCGATAGCTATTTATCTAATACTTTCACACTGACTAGTCCAAGTGATCTGCGGAAAAATTATCAATTGCATCAAAAGTGCCACTGCTACAAGAACATACACTGATGACACTCCATGAAGAAAAAAAAATGTAACATTATATTTATAAGCCGCGTTCCAATTGACCTTAATCCACAACTAATAAATGTGTTCCTATTCCTCTAACCCTGTTAAGGTAAGAATATGCATCGAGAGTTCTTCATCTTATAGTATGATAAGGGACGGCTCCAAAAATGTAAGGACCAGGCGCCCAATATCAATAATTGACATTGTTTGTTTGCACAGACCATCAAAAAGTTTCACTTTTAAAAGAGTACTACCAATGTAAATAACCACGCCTATAATTTTAGAGGCCTAGGAGAAAGAATATGAGCTTAATGTGAGTAAAGCAACAACTCATAATTCCCTTGCAATTGAACCTTCTCTATATCCCCATCAGATATTTTTCCCTCTATAACAGTCATAATCAATGTCCCAAGTGCTTGTGTCAAAGGGAGCCGTCTGTTTTGGGGACCCCAAATATCAAAAGATATCACATACGAAATTACCCCGCTGAGAGTAAGTAAGAAGAAAGCCAGTCAAAGCATTGTGGTTGAAAACAAAAGTTGAGAGATGAAAAACAAAAACCATCTTTATTAAATTAGAGTAAATTAAATATCGATACAAATTAGATGTTATATTCAGTTCTAGATATATTAAAATTAAAAAGTTTTCTAGGTGTTTAGAGGGTAAAGCGCAAATATGATAATCCAGCCAACAAGTAAGATATGATGCACCAACACACACATAATGTCCCTTAGCAAGAGTTATGAAGAACTATACCCTTAACAGTGATTTACTGCCCCAACACCGACATACCAGTTCCGATAAGTTGTCGTATACCAAGCTCGAGGGTGGCAGCCAACACGAGCACTATCTAGAGAAACAGGGACCGTACAAATGCGTTTCAACTGAAGTAACAAAATTCGTGTAGTTCTACCAGAAAGATTTTACTGCGATTTCTTTTTGAGTCTTATAAAATTTACTGAATCAAAGCACTTGCATGCAGAAAATGATACTAAATATCAGATGCAATACCCTACAACCTATTACTACCTTTTCGATTGATCCTAGGGTATTATTTTGAACAGCTCTAGAATACAAGTACACGTTAATTTAATTAGACCAACCACAATACAGCTAGAAATGAGGTCATTAAGGATGCCTTCTAGGTGCATTATACTGTTGCCTCCATGCTTACCTCTTGTCGGCAAAATAAATGATGTGATTGATATTAAGCTCTTAACTAGCATTTTTCGAGTTGCTACTAGTATGGTTGTGATATATATAGTCTGTTAATTTAGTTTATTGTGTTGTTTCTCTGATGAATGTGTTGACAAAGACTTATATGGAGATAATCATCTTAGAAAGAGAGAAGCAAGTAACAGATCATAGACTAAGAGAAGAAAATATCTCAGAGCCACTGTGTTTGCCCTGCAAATTCGCCATAATCTGTCAACGCCTACTTTACCGCTAGTGACAAGTGAAAAGTGTGTGTCTTTCGAGCTTGCACCACATCTATATCTGCCCTAATAATTGACCTACCATTACTTCACTAGTGCACATCACTAAGAATCATTACCTACCTATTCTAACCATTCAAAATAACAATATTAAGTATCATATTTCCAAACCCCGTCTCGTTTATTCTATATAATTCTGCGATAACTACCAATTTTAATAGTCCTAGATAAAACTATTAACCCGTTAAATAGCTTTCGACAACCTGATACCCAAGGTTGGATCTTCAAGGGCAACTGGACAACCTGCAGCCCATGCTTTGGTCTACCTAGAATTTGACTGCGAAGTACCGACATTCTATGAAGAAAATAAGACCACCCTGTTCTGCAAAACATGATTAGTACCGCTCATTTTGTTCAAGCAAATAACATCTGTTCACCCTTGAACCCTGTCGAAAGCAATCTATACCAAGATCCAGTCCCCCTTCGTATTTTCGCTATACTAGATTTCCGACCCCGATCCAAAGCTACGTTATACAAATAACATATACCCATCTAAGCTATCACCAATACCGTTACTTATGAAATAATTAAGAAGTTATCACTTGATGAAGTGATCGTACTCACACTGTAGAGACTATTTCAAGGATCTTCTCCTCCATTATTTTAAAAGTCCCGCTAAATAATCAGCATCCGCTTCCCATATTCAACGGACTCGATATTCTCCCTCACTCAACACTATATTACCTTATTGCTGACACTTTACAACTTGCTCTTGATGATCTGTTTATGACTAACCTCCTGTCGTGCAAACATTATTACCTACCCTTTTTATATACCTCGAACCCAACCTGCATTGTTATAATGTATAACTGTTGTAGACCTTGTAGATTTTTATTATCCCAAAAGCATGGAATCATAGCTTTTATTGGATTGTAATCTCTATATAAGCTTCGTGCGTAACATCACTACTGAGCTCCCTAGTTATTTCTCTCTTTCATCCAAATAAGCAAACCAAAAATTGCAACTGTTAATAGTTAGCTCTTGCAAATTGCAGAGTTCTGTGAAAAGCAAAATGCCACCGGTTTGGGTGCAGCTCTTAGCAGATATTCTTCTTGAGAGTGAGACATGATTCCCTAAGGCTGCTATCGTTACACATCCTCCTAGCAGTTCCTCAGAGGCCAAATCTCTTGAACATACACTTAGTCTGTGCACCTATGCACAAGTATAAATCTTCAGCTATTTCCACCTTGAGATCGCATCGATTAGTAACTACGACTCTTAAGATATGTATCCCACAAATCCACACAACTCGCAACCAAAAGACTCTAACAACAACTTCCCTGTTACCAATAGCATTTACACAACCCGTCACAACCCAAAAAAAGTATATTGACCATTGCATTGTTAAAGGCACTCAGTTAAATGCACACCACATTGGAAATATCTCTTTGCTTAACGTTTGGCGCCTAAACTCTTGAATTAGTTGAAAGCTACCCCACATTAATTACTACTCAACCCAAGTTCGTGACTCACCACATATAGCCATTTGCTTTGATCCTCCCAATCACACCACTGAACCAGTCTTCACAAGTTACACCCTACCTATCACAACTGACGTATATGCACCCTTCCTTCTACAACACCTCATCCATAAAACTAGTTCTGAATATCCCACAGTTACGGGATCCCTACCTAGGGACGCCCGCTACTAAAGCATTAACTAAGTCCGCGACTTAGTCAACAGCGAAAGGCGTGTGAACGAGTTCCATCTCACACTGTTATACCAAAAAGCTTCATAACCATCCTACCTTACGCATCAATTTCCTTTCTTCATGTCTCAATTGTATGCATAATCTAAGGATATGCGGCAATTATCTACTATCTGACATCTGAGTATCATCATTGCAAAACTTATATACACTCACTCTCCCGACAATGTATCGATAACATTGTAGATACGAACTTACACAAATCCACAGAGAGGCGAGTAACGCATCAGTGCGCAGTTAACTCATTGCACATGCACATTAAACATGCTACACCTCTTACTAGGCTAAGGCCTAAGTGCGTTTCTATTTAGAATCTTATCCAGACCTGACATGAGCACGACCCAAAACTTCCTATGCCTTCTACAATCTACATGCCTTGTCACCGCGCCCCCTTTACATTTGTTTTATACACAGAACGCCCATATTACAACAATTGCAAACCCCGTATTAAGGTAAGAGCATGTGCCTATATACGCAAACCGCATCATAAACTACATTACTTCACTGCACAAAGAACATACACTTCATATAAATAAAAAAGATCCCATGTCAACCACCCTTTTCTATAATTCCATTTTTAATATTARGTACTATGATTCCTAATTGACTCAAGGAACTGGACAACTTCAGCCATGCTGGGTCTCCTAGAATTGACTT
This sequence comes from Bassia scoparia, assembly GCA_008642245.1. NCBI lineage: Eukaryota > Viridiplantae > Streptophyta > Magnoliopsida > Caryophyllales > Amaranthaceae > Bassia > Bassia scoparia. The sequence goes on from SNQN01000556.1 coordinate 120,443, forward strand.
GCGAAGTACAATAGAGCCCCAGTTTCATAACTTGAATTAGCTCATTTTCAGCAAAACTCCTCAACCTTCTGTCAAAGCAATCGGATGCAGACCCTCGATCCAATAATTCTCTTACATAGTCACACAAAACGATAATATCACTTGATGAAGGACTCTCCACAGGCTTCCTCCCAGTAACCAGCTCCAACAACACGACCCCATAACTATATACATCACACTTATCACTTGCTCTTGAACTTTGAGCTAACTCCGGTGCAATATACCCAACTGCATTGTGAAACTTTGTGAGACCGTAGTTATCAAGCATGGGAAGCAGCTTTGATAACCCATAGTCGGACAACTTGGGCTYGTAATTCTCATCCAAAAGTATGTTGGTAGACTTGAGGTTGAGATGAAGAATTGGTGGCCTACAATCGTGATGAAGATAAGCCAGTGCTCTAGCAGTTCCAAGGGCAATCTGAAACCTTCTTTCCCAGTGTAACTCACTATTTCCACCTTGAGTGCTTGAACTAGCATAGTTCAAGCCATGCAAATTTTCATACAARTTACCATTAGATATAAAGTCAGAAAGAATTAGCTGCATTGTTGAGGACCAGTAGTAACCTTGAAAAGTTGCTAAGTGGGGGTGTTGAATATTTCCTAATCTTCCAAGTTCTTGCTCAAATTCATCTTGGCTTTTGATCCTCCCCAAAGTCTCGAGCTTCTTCACTGCTATTGAAATCCCACCTTCAAAACTAGTTCTGTACACCTTACCTAGGGACCCACTACCAACAAGACGATCTTTGTCAAGCAAAGCACGGGTACCAGCCTCCCAATCTTCATATTTGGAGGGCAAACTTTTGCTGAACAAAACTAACTTTCCGATGATGATATTTGAATCTGACGAAGCCAAAGGAGTGGTTTCTAAAATCACAGCCTCAACTTCTTCCCTTTTCTTGCGCGCCCCTTTGTTTAATAGAGTTACAATGCAAACCCCTATAAGGATAAGAGCAGCAGCAACAATTGCAACAATAGCAGAAACTGTGAATGCCTTTGCTCGTTTTGACATAACCCCTGAGCAACTCTCCAGCGGACGACCACACAGCCGAGAGTTATGGAAGAATGCTGTATCCCCAAAGTTTGTGATGTTTGAAGATTGAGGTATTTCCCCAGAAAGAGAATTGTATGAAACATTAAAATGGGTTAGCTTTCCTAAATTCCCTAGTGAAGYAGGGATTGAACCAGATAATAAATTCTCTGAAAGGTCAAAATACTGAATTCCTGAAAGATTTCCAATACTTAATGGAATGTTKCCCCTGAGTTGGTTTTGATGAAGATCAAGAATCAAAAGGTATGACATGTTATACAAGGTTTGAGGTATTTCACCATCTAATACATTGCCAGAAAGATCCCTGCAGGAGCAAACATCAAGAATACGTTTCAAGTTCAATTCATATATCATAGCTGCARGCTAAAAACTTAAAAGCAGTTGAGAATACTACAATAAGGTGACTCACAGCTGAAGAAGAAATTGACAACGAGCAATTTCGCTGGGAATAGGACCGTGAAGATCAAGGTTGTGTAAATTGAGAACTTGTAAGAGCTCTATGTCCCCAATTTCTGCTGGAATTGTCCCATCTATTAAGTTACTCCCCAACCTAAAGATTGAAAGGCTCTTCAAATTCCCAATGCCCTTTGGAATATTCCCAGCAAGCCTATTGTTCTCCAAGTCCAAAACCCGGAGATTTGCACAACTTGTGATCCATGAAGGAATCACCCCATCTAGGTTATTCCATGAAGCATCAAAGAACCTCATATTCTGCCTGCATACTAAGGTCCCTGGAATCTGCCCTTGAAACCCATTATAAGAAACATTAAAGTACGTCATGTTAGCCAATCCAAAACGATCAAACGGAGCTACTCCATTGAATGTATTGCTACTAAGATCCAAAAACTCTAGACTATTGCAACCAGATAGCTTCCCTTCAACGCTTCCAGCAAACAAATTTCTCCTCAAGGATAAAAAAGCCAAATTGGGCAGCTCACATACTTGAGAAGATATAWTACCACCAAGTACATTGTATGAAACATCAAAACCAATAAGACTTTTGCAATTGGTAACTGAATCAGGAATTGAACCAGTGAGGTTGTTSCTAGACAATGAAATAAACTTMATTTTCTCACAACTTGCAAACAATTTGGGTGGTATTTCACCTGAAAACCCATTWTGGGACAAATCCAAGAACCTCATATTACCCAATTGCCCRATRAATTCTGGGATTGACCCAGAAAGTGCATTTGAACTCAAATTCAATTTCCACAAAGACTTTAGCTTCCCATATTCTTCTGGTATATTACCACTAAATCTATTGCCAAACAAAGTGATAGACCGCAACGATTTCAGCCCACTTAATGCAGGTGACAAAACCCCAGAAAGGCTACTATTCCACAATACAATTCTAGCAACATTTTGATTAGAATCACAAGTAATTCCAGTAAAGTTTTGGCAAGGATCAGCAGCAGGAACCCAAGTACTCAAAACATTCAGTGGGTCACTTTGACCCACATTGCCCTTGAACTGCAGCAGGATCCCTTTTCTCTTTCAGTTGCAGGACAACAAGAATCAATTCCAGAAGCAAGAAAAACAGCAAAAGAAGAACCAATTCAAGCTTCTGTTTTTGGGGTTTACTCATGCTCACAATGCTAATAACAAACACCCAACTCCCTTAATCCACATTATACTTGCTAATCCAGATCAAATTAACCTGAATTTTGTGGGTTTATGCAAGAAATTTTCTTTGGGGTTTTCGGAATCTGCTTAAAACAAAGAGCAAGACAAAGATGACAACCATATAACAGCAAACACTAAGTACTACTGACTACTGACATTCTTTCTTTTGATAAAAAAAAGATATGAGGGTATTAACTAGTCAATTTAATGTGGTCCAGAAATCATTATAACGGCAACACCAACAACTGCTCATTTATAATGTGGTCACATTTATGAGTTACACAAATTGGGTTTTAGACCAGACCATTGTTCTGAGAAATTCGTGAAAGAAAGACATTAATAATTAATAAAGATCGAAGCTTTAACTCATTTTAGAGCAAGAAAAAAGTGTATAGTATACCTGAAGAATTGAATTGAGTGGAAGTTGTTGAGTGAAATTGCTGGAAGTAAGAAGGTGAAGCATAAAAAAAGCCAGAAATACAACAATGGTGATAATAAAACAAAAAACCCACGTGCCCTTCTTTGGTAAATTGTCTCTCTTTAACTGCTTAGTTTACAGTGGAGTAAACAAAACATAAGACCCATGATTTGTATTTGTAATGTTGTGCAATTTGTGTTTTTTTTTTGCTCACTTTGATACTTTGGGTTTGGGAGAGATGATGGCATTTATGCGAGGGCTTCAATTTCCCAACAACCAATGGCATTTACATTTCATCACAATAACTGCTTCACCAACTATATTTAATGTGTGATTCATGAGAGAGTGACACAAGAGTGGAGGAGAGAATACTAGAGTAGAACTAGAAGTGAGATCATAAAAATGAAATTTCTCACTTCATCTTACTTATATTTTACTTTTTTTTTTTTACTTTTAATGAAAATGGATGCATTTCTCATTTTTATATCTTTTCAACTCTCAATAAACTTACTTTTCAAAAGTTGACCTACACAAATCTTTACTCGTGATGGAATTTTTTTAAAAGGATTATGTATATTGTAGCTCTAGGATTATATTTAATATTAATATACTGCTTAAAATAGAATAAACTTAGGAATTTATAATAAATTCACACAAAATCGATGTAATTAATGTGTAGTTAATGTTAATATTTCCTTACCTAAGGGTTATGGTTTAACATTTTCCTTTTTAAAAAAAAGACATATCTAATTAGTAATTAGTGTACTTTTATACAATTCGTTTTTTTTTCTATACAATCAAGATGTCCTGTTTTTTAGGGGGTAATTTTTTCGTATACATTAGGCATTAGCCTTATTCTTTTTTTCTTTTTTTGGGTAAGACTATTTCCCTATTCAGTATTCACATTATAGAAATCTCTTTTTATTTTTTAAGTACATTTAGGTTTTTATTGTTACTTCTTACTTTTTACTAAAGACGTATATAAACAGCGTTAATCTATTTTTTCCCTTTCATGTACGCAATACAAATCTTAATAGAATAAAATGACATGCTAACTCAATAGATCACAAAGATTTAGGTTATGTTCCTTTAGACTAAAATAGAAGTGAACTGATTATAATACATAAGAAGGAAATTAAGTTAGGAACTACACTAAACTAAATAGACCTGACCTAAAGTATCATAAAATTAAATCGAAAGATACATAACCTTACACACAGGCACACATCATATGTGAGATTATTAAGACAAACCATATCAATATTCCTAAATCCTAACACATTAGCTTGGGTGGGGATATAATAGTGTTTTCCAGCACAATTAACAACTACTCATCAACAAAACATTTTTTAATATCCGAAGTAGGAGCAGATGAATATTTTTTTTAACTTTTTATAACGTTAGAAGATGTTGACAGATGTTTGCTACTGCTAGTCTGCTACTGTGTAGTGAAGTTTCTGTGTTGAAAATTGCAATGGGCAAATTTAGAGAACTTATTTCCGCATTTCAAGTTGTAATAGGCACTCCAAATTAGCGATCGCTTTGGCGGTCGCTGACCCGCTAAATTGGAGTGCGGATTACAACTTGGAGTGCGGAAATCATCAACCATCAATTTAGTGACAGTTGAAAGTTTCATTATACGACATTACAACACAATCAGTTTCATTATACGAGGTTACAACACAATCATAACGTAACCTATGTTTTGTAGGAAGCCCATTTCCCTTAGTTTTATCTCAAACTACTTGAAAAATGATTAATCAAGCACAAGGTACTTATTTTGACGTAATGATCAGAACTCCATATTGATCAGAACGAGACGTTTGARCGAGGATGAGTGCTAACAGGTATCTGCTTAATCTGTCTCAGTAAAACGCGAAGAACTGCRAGCAATGATATAGGCTTCAAATTTTACACACTTGCTGATTATATATATAAGCAATGATGAGTAGTTTAGATACATAGACAAAAACATGATCAACCTGCTGCCGCTCTAGAGCAGAGAGATGCCCCTTTTATATACAAATAGCAATTGAGCTGCAGCATAGGGAGATGAGAACAAAGACAATCTCATCTCCTGCCAAAGAATGTAACCCTAAAAAACAGTKGTTTTTTCTGCTAGTCTTCCTCTTCTATAACTTTTTTTCTCCAGAATTTAATCTCCGTCGACTGTACAATASCAATTAGCGCAGATGGAACTCCTGACTCRCAAAAGTTATGGATGATGACACCTCTCAAACCATTCAGTTAGAGGAAAATGCTCACTGCAAGAGTGGCTCGTCTTCAATCGGCATTGTTTTGAGCCGTCTTTTTGCAAGAATTGTGCAGATGATTGTAGTGGCAACTGTGGCAGCAAACCCAATGACATTGAAGATAATTTCTTGTGCTGAAAGGGAATGCCTCTCATCTGATGCATCTGCCAACGTCTTAATCAATATACCACTGCAAGAGAAGGAAAATTATAATAATTCTCTTTCTGCTATTGGATCAAGAAATAATCTGAAGACTGAAATGATCACGTAACAAATTCAACAAACAAAAACAATCTACAAATTAAAATCTCAATCCTWATTTATATTCATAACCAATAATGACATAACTGACATACTGTTATGTTTCGTAACAATAAACTCCAGAAAACCCCTAACATTGAAACATGCCCAGAGGGCCAGAGGAGACATAGAATACAAAATACTTCGTACTTCTATTAGTAGTCTAGCGAGAAATGATTAATGCAACAATGGGCTGCATTAATMCATGCAGCACACGCAACATTGGTAAAATTCTTCGAGGATATGACAAAATCACACTAAGATTGGTAAAAATGAACCAAAGAAATGACAAAAGCACACTATGATTTGTAAAAAAAAAAAAGACAAAGTGGGCCCAATTTTTTTGTCTTCATTTGAGATGTGGCCCATTTGTTAGACGATTTTGCCCCCGTGCTGCATGTATCATGACTCGTAGTCTAGCATTCTAGCAAATTAGCCAAAGTCAAATGACACCTATTCACACAATCCTTTCTCCTTGATTATTCCATCAAAATGGAAACTAAACCTATCCTCATTCTTGTGAGATAGTAGCTTGATTGGCAAAGATATGGATGCAGCATACAAAAAATTAAATAGTCTCTAGTCTGTATTCTCTCTCACTGGACTGATCTATTTTTTATTAACATCAAGAAAGTGCTGTTCATCTAATAAAACTATAAAAGTCATAATGCTCCTTATGGAAAATATGGCAGCTCTTAAACATGGAACCGTCTACATCTACAACACCGACATACAGGCTACCCAACTCCCAGGAAAATCTTGGAAGCTTGTTCTATCCACATAGTCACTACGCGGATAATCCATGACAGCCCAAAACAGCACATACAGCTTCAGCACATGGACACACCTGATTCAAATTGTATCCCTACTATCTTTTTCAAAAGGAAACAGGAGAGCCTCTGGCGCTCATGATTGTACCTAAATAAGAGGCAGCATGCACCAAAACACATGACTTTGTTTTCAGAAGCACCCACATTATGCCCCTCTCTCACATCAACCCTCTTAATCCAAGGCATAGAACAAGCCTAAAAAGCCTTGACTTATAGATGATGGCTAAGAGAAGTTTCTTCCATCACACTTGTCAATCTCTTGCATATAAAGTCCAAGGATGCTACTTTTACTTTCTTTTTTACTCAATGTCACTTTTAACCAAATTATTGTTTCCTTCTAGAAGTTAATCTAATGAGGCTTGAAAATGATGGTGTCTGACTGTCTGTACAGGAATTTGAATAAATAATAAAAATATGACTCGAATCATCAAATCTTAATCAGTAAAACTTTCTTCTTACCTTGCACTTGATATGAATTTCAAGACATGATTCAAAACCAATAAGATCAACAAGAACTTTTAGTAAAAAAAACTAATTAGGATTTAACTGGCAGCTCCATAATTCCAGAGTCCAGACAGCATACATATTAAAAGACCAAACTTTGGTAACGAGACTAACAGAGAGTGATGAAATTTATTCCATTTTTCATTTGGCAGCCATTACTTTGCAATTCTGTCAATACTGTATGAGTTTGAATTCCAAAATAATGCTATTCTTATTTCAAGTTCAGTAAGTGGTTTTCTATCCTAAACATCCTAAAATTTTGTTCCCTTCAAACTGTGAACACATCAGAAAACATACGGATAGAAAGCACTAGCCTTTCAAAAGTAAGTATGGGGGAGGTTTGCAAAAGGAGAACTATGCACTATACAGTAGGTCATGATTGCAGGAGAACATCTTCAATATAATGACAAAAGTTTTGTAATAAGCCGTACTTCCTGTATTAGAACAGCCTGAATTGTAGTAAACAGAGAGGGAATAACGTAATCCCTTTACTTGCAAAACTAATCTAGACTTCTAGAGCATAGAGAAGTGGTTCACTCTTCCTCATCGCTTAAAATTTACATAGATTCATCCATCCAATGTTAACTACTTATGAAAGTATTGAGTCTAGTTTAAGTTTTAGCAATTGTCATACTCATACCACATATATAATTAACATTTGACAGAACAGGTTATCAACAAGCCAATTGAAATTGTATCAGTAAGACAGCACCTCTGAACTCAGTTGAGTAAAAATGAAAGAAAAACACTATCTTGAGGATTAAGAGTGATTAGCTTCATTGGTTAATTTTTAAATAAATTAATCAGCAGTCAGCCACTACTTCTTAAAGGTATAGGGTCTATTAGCAACTCGCTATAAGTTTCATGCACAATAAAAATGATTAGATCTTTGATAAAACAGGCATCAACCGACCATTGACCTTTGTACCCGCCCCTCTACAATTCAGCTATGTAAAGATAAAAGGAACAAGGGCGTATATGTCTTCTGCTCTTCTCTAAGCTTAGGTTCACCTTTTTTTCTTTAAAATTTACTTCATTTAAAGTACTCAACAATTAAATATTTAGAATAATCTATAAAAAATAAATATAAAGAATCTTATAAATTTAGTTTCTAACAAAATTCTATAATAGAACAACTTTAAAGTAGTACTTAGTGTTGATAGGAGCCTAACAGACCACCACGACAAAGCTCTATTCTTGAGGGGACAAAAGACTTACGTGTAGATAGCAACCAAAACATCAGGCACCATTCCCAATACTGACCCAAAATGTAAGGCCAGTATTTGACATTTGTTGCAACGGCACAGTAGTTGTATTTAATGTAGGGGAAAGGAGATATTCTTATCAATGCCACGGCTTGGAACTGATCAATACATTCTCCCTCACCAGCTAATCTTATCAAAGAAGCTTTCTTTGGATATCTTTCCATCCAACCCTGCACAAGCATGAGGTAGTACTGAGTACAAAGCCAAGATACTAGAACAAACTAAAGTTAAAGACATAATATGAAAAAAAATTGACTGTTATAGCAGATACTAACTTGGATTTGGGTAAAAGAGAGAAACGATAAGATATGGCAAAGAAACACCAATTATCACAGCTGGCATAATCAATAGGAGCCAAATCCATAACCAAATGTCATCCCAGCCACCACATGGAAGGAGATGAAGGTAAGAGAATGGTAGGAACAGTGACACGGAAACGAAGATTAGAAGGGCCAGAACAGGGGTACTAAACGAAGATCTCTCCCAGTTCAAAATAGGAATTATTCCCTGCACAAAGAGACAATATATCGTTGTCAGAACAAGAGATGCAGCCATGCAGAACCTCATTATCACAAGAAATACATGCATCAATTGATTCAATTCTCAATCATATGCAGCTACACTACACGCCTACACTACTAGAAGAAAGGTTTTTCGTCCACCATTAACAAAGTTATATCACCAAGAAGTTGCATTTATTGTACAAATCAATATAAATACATATCTTACACCACCCCATCACCATCCACTAAAAACTATTTGACGTCTACCCGTCTTGGCTCTTTCTATCTTGTGCTTTGGTTGGCAGATCAAAATATTATTACATTAGAACACTAATATAAAAAATCACAGCAGCAATGATATAATTCCCCTTTTCTTCCACTAATGATACCTATTAGATTTGTAGATTACTCCGGGTATAATACTAACAATTAGACAAAGAAAGGGGGAAAAACTTTAGCCATTGACATAATCATAATATGGATGTATCAAGGACTATACCAGCTAACAGGTTATGAACATCTGAGAAAACTATCAATAATTATCGACTTTTTATATTATAAATAAAACAAACACCCACTTGTCAATATTCTAAATTTCATGATTCTTTGATAATCATGGCTTCATTATGTCCAATTTCATGTTCGAGATAACTTTTATTTCGTTACCAAATTCCAAAATTGAATCTTTAACAGAAAACCTAAAGATGTTCAGGCTTTGATCGAGCTGAATTGAATCCAGAAAATTCAGCAAAACATAATCGTATCAGATGAGAAAWATTGCATTTTCAATTTTATAATGGTATGCAAATTAGAATCAAACCCCTAAATGGCAAGGAAAATCGTGAAACATAAATTAAACAATCTATTCATATGAACAGAATTAAAAAGCAGCAGAAAAAGAAATACCTTATCCATAAAAAAGGGTCCAAGCCATTTGAAAAAAACAAGCGCAAGACCACCCAAAAAGACGAACAACAAAAAGAATTTAATCCATTTACAAATGAAACAACATCGAATTCTCGGAGTCGAAGGCTCAGACAAACACGCATCRTCATCACCTTCATTATGSCCGTTTATCGAATGTTGATGATGATCATCGTCATCATCATCATCATGTTCGTCGCAATTTCTCAAATTAATATAACATTCATCTTTACCAGAGACCCTCAACGTTAGCTCAGGAACAGCGATGACGTCATTATCATTGCCGACAAAAGTCATAGCTTCTGCCGGCGATCGTCCAGTTAATTCGGTTTCCACCGCCAAAGATCGAGATTCTTCGGCGAAATTGGAAACCCTAATTTGAGAGGAGAGAGAGTGACAATTGGGGGAAAACAACCGTTAAAAGAGATGAATAAGGAAGAGGAGAGAGATGAGAGGAGACAATCATCAAAAAATTGGAGTTTTTGGAATTTTTATGAGATATTATTAATTTCGATGACTCGTTAAAGTTAGCAACAACTTGCCCCACATTTTTCCTATTCTTTCTTTTCTGTTGCAATTTGCGTCATTTTGTTCACTAATGACACACACAACTCCATCAATCTTTGCCTATTTGATAGGGGCCGCAACGGCTCTAGGTCGGAACTTTGCACGGGTCAATTCGATTTGGAAATAAAATTTAGTTGCCAAAATTGGTAAATAATCTTATGAAATAAGGGTTTTTTTTTTCAATGGGTACGTTTGTTTGTGAAATAACTAACATTTATCACATCACGAATTCATATTAGGAATTAGGACAATATTTGCGTGCTTAATTATAGCTTTTGGTATAAGTATTAGCATTGATAATAATTAGAATTGATAAGAATAAKAAGTTAAAGAGTAAACCACATGTTGTTGGAGAAAAATAAGGAGACAACCTTTTCAATTTAGAAAATTGAACTAGTAACTTTTTGGAAAAATCAACATGAAATTAGAGCATATACTTCGTAATTTCGTATATAGTTTTAACATAATGTAGTGTATAAATAGTTTTGCCTAAATAATATGGAGTACTTAGTTTTCAAGTTATCTTATAATCTTATCAGAAGTTGGCCCTCTTTGGACTTATTTTATGATACAAGTTCAGTTAAGTTCTGTTCAGTTACCTAACCTAATACTCTTCTCTCATAAAATATTCATTTCAGTTTGGTAGTTTATTCAAACAGTTCAGTAAGTTCAGCCAGTTAAGTTAATTTAAGTTCAGTCAGCTTCAATTAAGTCCAAAGAAACAGAGTCTTATTATTGTATGCATCATGATGTACAAAATTTACTGTGCACTAAGCATATAGTGACCCTTTTTCGCCTATAAGGATACTATATTATATCAAAGGTTATCTAATGAATATCTGATGCACAACAAATTAATTGTTCATCCGCATACACCTAATACTTTGTCCACTCTTTTATGTTAAACATCATTTTTTTTATTGTTTCAATTTCTTATATTTTATTTGTTTTCGTTGTACATATTGGAGATACCCATATACACTAAAGACAAACTTGTATTGCAACATGCCACACCAAATTTTATGTGTGGCCAAGGATATAATTGTAAAAATACCCTTCTAAAACTGTATAAAAGTATTAAACCCTAACCTCTCTCTCATTTCTCACGCCTCTCATTTTCCCTTCATGCTTTCTCTCTCCTCAATCTCTCTCCCTTCTGCTTCAACACTCATCTTCTTCCTTCAACACCTTCTTCCCTCTTTTCTACTCTTCCTCGTCTTCATTCTATGTGCTCGGAAACGCCTTGTTGTCACCCTCGCAAAATCACCCTGTTTTCGACAAATCGCCACCGTTATATCGACAATGTTGTCGCCGAGCTCTACGAGAGTTCCAATGAAAATCGCGACAAAGATTCCTGTTTCGCTCAAAGAAGACAACCTTCAAATCAACCTTAAAGGCTGGCATTCAAATCAACTGAAATGAAGAGCCTCTTGATATGTGACATTGCGCGCAGTAGGTGATTTGCTAACACATGGCAGTAGTGAACTTGCCAACACATGCTTTGCAATGATTTTGTTGTTATTAATTTGTGTTCTGAATGTCTGTTGCATTGCGTTGATTTTTGTTCAACCTCGGCATCATTTCTGATCTTAATCCTTACATAAAGTAGTACATATAATTCGTAAAAGTAGTTCTTAATTCAGAAAAGTAATTCAGAAAAGTAATTCGTAAAGTAGGTCTTATAATTCAGAAATTAATTATGATATTATATAAAGAGTTTATTATTTCTAATGTGTTATTATTTTACATAAAGTAATTCATATATTGCAAAGAGTTCATTTATTTTATATAAGTAGTTCATATAATATATTGTAAAATGTAAAAGTATTCTTATAATTCAGAAAACTAATTGTGATTTCATAAAAGTAGTTCATATATTTCAGAAAGTAGTTCATATAATTCGTAAAAGTACTCTTATTAATTCAGAAAAGTGTGTGATATTTCATAAAAGTAGTTCATATATTTCATTAAAAGTAGTTCATATATTTCATAAAAGTAGTTCATATATTTCATAAAGTAGTTCATATATTCATAAAGTATCTATTTCATAAAATATTCTATATTCAAAAGTACTTCATATAATTCATAAAGTAGTTCTTATAATTCAATAAAGTAATTGTGAATTTCATTCAAGTGTTCCTATATTTCATAAAGTAGTTCATACAATTCAGAAGAGTAGTCTTATATTCAGAGAAGTAATTGTTTATTTCGTAAAAGTAGTTCTTATTTTTCGTAAAAGTAGTTCTACTTTTTTCATTTGATTGTTTTTTTGTTTTTCATTTTTTTTCGAAATTTTACTGTACAGATTGCTGGATAAAGGATACACAGATTGCAGATTGTCGTGTAGAGAGAGAAGCAGAAGATTGGAGAAGGAGAGAGAACGACAGATTGGAGAAGAGAGGACATAAATTCTATTGTGTTTATTAGGAATAATTGTTAGGTTTGGTGTGGCCTCTTTTTGTGGCCTTTTGTTAGTTGCTATTTGTTTTTTAAGTTGTACAGATTGTCAGCCACCACATAATAGTTGGTGGCTGTTGCACAGAAAAGCTGTGTTACACTAAATACTCACATTTCTCAACCAAAAAATAAAAATTGATTTAATAATTCGTATATTTTGGTCGTTCACTCATAATATCTGTATTTTGATTTAATCTCATAATAATCACTTTTAACCTCTCATCTTCTCATAATGATTCAAGTAGAATAACCTGTAAAAATAGGATTAAATCGAATACGGGTTATTAGAATGGACAATCAAAATACATTAATTAAAATCAAGCAAGCAAAGCAAATAATTTTGATATAATGAAAAGTAGTCTATTCATATAAAAGGGTTTTAAAATGTTTCTCCAAACATTGAAATTTAGGATGAGATTTGCCCCGAAAATAACCTTTTAAAATTCTTTTCTTGAAAATTATATATTATATACTTCTAACACTTGTTCATTATAATGATACAAAAACATGTGCCAAACGTAAGAATTAATCTTCAATGATTTGTTGAGATTTTTATAATTGTAATTGTTAGTCACATCAAACATTAATTTTATTTAAAATCGCCATCAAAAAAAAACATTTGATACTTTAATTTCTTAAAAGTAGTCACTTAACCTTTTATTCACTTCTTTTAAGTGCACGCGATGTGCTGACTATGAATACTCAATTCGTTTAAAATGATTATATAGTACGGATTAAATAAAATATTTTAAAAAATTGATATTATATTTACATATAGCTAATTAACAATAACATTTATCTTAATTAGATTAATATTGTAAGTAACTATTACTTGAATTCAAATATTTTATAATTTTTAGAAATATTGTTCATGATTGAATTGTTCACTAATTAAGTCACATAATAATGTATGTTCTATTTTGATGAATAAGACTATAAGAGAATGGGTAATCAAGCCACATCAATTCACAATTTTTTTTATTAAGGTATTAAAGTCTATTAAGCACATTTAATCATTAAGGGTAATACCGACTTTTAATAGGGACACCATCTTCCCCCTTCCCTTAATCATAGAGATTAGAGATTATATAGGCAGACAAAATTTTAATTATCTATAATGAATTGCATACATATACATACTCTCCAATTTCTAAGGTTGTGTTCAATTCGTCTAAATTGTTTGGTCTTAACTTTTCTCATTTGTACTTGTCTGAACTTTCAAGTTAAATTTTTTCTTGAATTTTTTCTAATCTAGGTCAATCTAATCTCAAATTTATGAATTGGTATGATCTAACTATCAAAATTTTCAAATCTTATTTGAATTTTTTATAATAATATTAGAGTTCATAAAACAATAGGTTGAAATTTAACCGAACATGGCCTAAATTATATCTATTTGAAATTTTGGTTTTTCACACTTTAAGATAATTTTCTGTGATAATTAGTCAAAATATTCACGTGGAGTCACAAATATACTACAAAGAATTAATTAATCAATATTTATTAATGTAATAATAACTAAAACAATATTGGAATTTAATGAACATGGTCAATAATGGTCCAGTTCCATATAAACTGAGTCAAATCTCAAATGGATATTACTAAAAAACAATATTGAAATTTGTGATCTAATGCACGCAAGCTCTCAATCTTACTTGGTTTGATAGTTTAAAGGTCTTGTCTTTCAACTTAATTTCATCAGTATAGTATCCATAAGTTCAGATAAGTACTAATAAGTATGATCATCATTTTTCTCTCTCACAAAATAAGTCAAATAAGTATCAATAAGTTCAGATTAGTTCAAATAAGTTCAGATAAATAACAAATAAAAGAAAATTAACGCCCTCTAAGACCCTGTTTTCGTCAATTTATTTCAATAAGTTTCAGTACAAATAAATTTATTCAATTCTTAGAGAAAATTTATAAGTGTTCAGTACTAATAAGTTCAGTTTAGTAAAATAAGTTTAGTTTAACAAATTTTAGTTGGGAGAACAAGCCCAAATATGCAATGTTGCTCAACTTTTTGCTTAAATTATAAACATCATATATTTCTTTATCTTGACCATTTTTAGAGCATGTTCATTAAATTTCAGTCACAACAGGAGTTTACAAATAGAAATTGAGTTTAGATAATTTTAGAAACAAAGTATAAAATAAACAATATAGAAATGTATGGTATTCTGAACTTATATTATAAAATAAAAAAGTAGCCATTCAGGTGAAGGCACGATACAGTGAATGGGACCCATGACCATAGAAGTGTTTAGTGGACCTTAGCTTCACCGCACGTTAGGAATGGAGTATACGCGCTCCTAAAATGAAGTGTATTTCATGGAATAGAGTTGACTTGTTCTCAGCAACACTCAACTCACTCTCCATTATTGTCCATTCAATACAAGTAATATACCGTATATATACAAGTATATACTGTACAATATATATACTGTTTTTTATTAATAATATAAGTTGATCGGCTTACGTTGATTGGTGTTGATTATTAGCAAATTATCGCTTCAAAGATGACTGATGGAAACCTAACTTGAGAGCGAGCGAGATGAATCTCATGATGAAGAGCTAGGACTTCTGTCACAAAAGAAGTATTGTTACCCAAGGAGAAAAGAAAGATCATCTCCATTTCATTTTATATATTTCATTCTCATCTTAAGATTTTCACACCTAAATTAACAAAAATGTAAAAAAATTCCATAACCCCCCCCCCTAACCGTTATATTAGGAAATGGTCTCTCCATTTTCCTTAAGAAATGGAGAGGATCCTGACTACGAAGAAGTATGTTCGAGCTTTGGTGATGTCTATTGAAGAATCGCGAATAATAATGTCTACTGCTGCTGATGTAGATAAGACGGAGCCGTTGAAATTGATTTTGATGTAGGGGGGAGGGGTATTATACTTGGATAGGAGGATTGATGAATGTGGGTGTGTTGCTTGTATGGGATTTGAAAGGTTTTCCGGAAAGCTAGTACGCATCATTCAAGTATAATCTTTGCTTCCATTCGTTGTGAGCAAAGTATGCTCGATGGAAAACTCGATAGATATCGAACTTTTGACGTTGGAAGATGATAGCATTGTGTTCCTTTTTCATATACTTTATAATAAATAAATAAATAATTTTAATTAGAGTTGTCTTATGACCCTGGATGTTTGAAAGAAGATTGAGGATATCTCCACTGTTAGAGGTAAAATCCAACCATTGCATAACAACATGGGAGATTTGAAATATTTTCTACAAGGTTACATTGACGAAATAAATGGTTATGTGTCTCTGGTGCCTGAAGCCATAAAGGACATGAAAGGGAAGACACAATGTTTCTTTGAAAATGAGTATCTCTAACAAGCTAACTCTTATGACAAARCTGCTAAATAAAAATTAGAAGTTTTGGCGAAACTTGAATTTTTCAAATCCAATGAAATGRCCACTTATGAGYTATGACCATGAGAAGAAAAACYACAAGCTATCTAATTAGCTTATTTTATAGAAAACGCCTCAGAGGTTGTGGGTCCCAAAATTGGTTAATCCTCGATGTAGTTACGGGGGCGGAGATCCGACGAATGTGAGACACCATATGAGAAGGACACCGTACTTATACAKTATTCATTTGTCAAATACTCCCAATTCATCACGRTGCAATAATGCAATTACTGGTAAGTTTTTGGCCGCAAAATCCATGTGTAGTGCATTATTTTGCAATAATTTTCCTTATTTTGTATTGTCGACAAATATGAAAAAGATATGTGATATGTCCAAGGGATAGTATTTGATTATAAAATCCAAATACAAGAATCAATTATGTAAATACAAGACATCGGGAATTAGATCTTTCATATTGGCCTTTTGTTTTTTTTTTTTTTTAACTTTACGACATTAGAAAACGATCCATATACCCATCACCTTATCTTTCTATTGCACAGTGATTTAATGACGAATAGGGTGAAAAGGTGAATTTGATAACACATAGAAATTTGGAATTGTAAGCCGGTAATAAAACGATAAAAATTTCATGTTTGAATTCAGTGTAATGTTACTAGGAAGATAACACTCATTTAAAGTTATAAGTGAATAATTCTAAAAATGTTCAAAAGCCTTCTTATATCCGTAGATATGTAAGGTTGCTGAAGATTGAAACATCGTCTACGCAAATTAATCAATGCTGAGATTACGGTAACTAAAATAACTAATACTTCATGCTTGTTCTGACGAGTTGCTATACACCAAAAACACATCAAAACTGTACACTGTACGATATTAAACTCGTATATACAGCAAGTACGGCCCACTTTTGGAGTTATAAATTCAATCAATTTCTAAGAGTTATCACCCTAGCTATTTTAATTTAATTTCTTCAATGTATCCATAGAAACAAATTGATTTTAGAAATCTTCGGTGTTTGAAAGACACAATAATATAATGTACGCAAGCATATAATGATTTTGGCACATTGATAGATCGTGACCATTTATTAGCTGTAATATTCGTAATTATATGATGAACTTGATTATCAATTAAAAAGAGTTTTGAACCAATACAGTAACTTTCTAGTTAAACAGGTCAGTTTCAAAAGACAATGAGGGGACGTTATGCACATAATATAATATACATTAATAGACTTCAAACGTTATCGAAGGCATGAACGTACAACAGAAACAAGGACGGTGCACCATGGCTGCAAGGAAAAACGAATAGGATGGACAAAAATCGAGTAATAGCCGGCGAAGATGGTGATTGTTTGAGGAACCAACCATACAGCTACTTGTAAGTGTAGACTATATAGCCAACAAGTACATGAAGTAGTCAGTTAAATATTGAATCCAGACGTTATAACACTAATAATAATGGAATCTCAGAATAGTGCATAATGATGTTGCAACTGAATAATAGGATGTCTATTGTTTGGTTCTTCTTCTTCAAATTTTTTAATGCATGAAATTTGCTCAACATAGATAGAGTTTAATAAGCGGACTGTACCACTTTTAAATCAGTTTCCAAGTATATATGAGAAGAGTACGGTTTGAATGTGCAGCGGGATGAGATAAATAGTTAGGCTAAAAATGGCGAACTACAGTGATATCGAATAGTACTTTTCGCAGGGTAGGAGGGTATGTTTCGTCATTTTGTGCGCGATGGCGCCTGGTAAGTACCCGTTCTTGTCGCGTCTTCAAAGCTCGAGAAGGGATAAATCTGGCGCCGCCGCACCACCGCGCAGCTAGACACCAAAGCGAGCACTTTTGTACATGGCACTGGTTTGCGTTTACTTGTCTGACATTTTTATCACTGCATTCCACTGGGTCAGTTTTAAAAAAAAAGAAAATTTATTCATCAACATGCGCTGAAATTATATCAACATTGTTATCCGAGTTTTAACATTGTCACATATACCTAAACATGTCTCAACAGCAACCACTAACATTTCCAGCAAGCCTTAGTTTGTTGACACGAACGGAAGGAGAAACACGAGGATGCAACGTACTTAGA